>JAANYP010007072.1:0-33733 GCA_020465985.1 Centrapalus pauciflorus | reverse complement strand
GCAATGGATTTTTCCGTCGCTATTCTGTCGCTGATGTGTTTCAGCTACGGATTTGCGACGGATTGATCTGTCGTAAAACCCTTGTTGCTGATTTCAATTTAGCGACGAATCAACGACGGAATACAAATAGCAACAGATCAAAGACGGATCATCAACGGAACAGTCAACGACAGATTGACGACAGATCTATCAACGATGGATTTGCGACGTACCAATTAGTGACAGATTTGCGACTAACCAATCAGCGACGGACCAATTAGCGACAAATTAACAACGGATCAACTAGCGACAGATTAACAACGGATCAACTAGCGACAGAATAACGACAGACCAACGTCGGATTTTTTCATAGCAAAACTGTCTTTAATTTTTCTCTGCTACAATTGTTTTCGTTGTTTATTTGTTTTCAATCAGTTGTCTTAGTATCATGCAACTCTTATAGTATTATTTTTTATGTTTGCCTTAATATCATGCAACTCTTCACCACAGGATATTAACTTTCGTTTAAATATCAAATTAATACACTCAATGTTGAAGTGTACAAAATTACATAGAGTAGATTGAATTACATGTGAATCCATATTCCTAAACTAACAAGTCGGAATCAAAATACAATTCCAAGTATATAGAAGTACACTAAGAAACGTTTACTTTTCAAACTCTTCAAAACCAAGAACCTCAACTCAACTTTGCATCTCCGTTTTACCCTACATATATAAAATAAAATTAATGCAATGGTAGTTTTAAATTCAACTAAATATAAATTGAACCTATGTAAATGTTCAATGTATTGGCCTCAAACTAAAAATTGAAAATAACTATAAATCACATCAATTGACTGCACTATTAATGCTCCATTGACAACTAAATTAATTGTATTGGTAGTATATCCTATTCAGTAGTGAGAAAGGATTAGATTCTCACCTTCTTAAGCTTTTGAGCCTTCTTAAAAAGTCATTTTCTACTCTTTGAGAAGGTCATCCGTCTTGCTGCAAATATAAACAAAATGTAATGAAAACCATATATATAACTAATTACCTACAAAAATCAGAAATAAAAATAGTAAGCTTGATATAATCAGTCTCAAAATCCAAGTAAATGTAATGCTATTATGGTACCATAAAATCCAGGGCCGTCCTAATCATTTTTGAGGCCCTGGCAGAAACTTAAATAGGGTCCTGTATACTTTTGTTGAAACAAACAGACGACATAAAAAATAGCCGAGCGTTATATTTTTTCGGATTATAAGTGGTAAACGCCAACCATCTATTTGCTTTAGTAGTTCTAAGGTTTATGAGAAACACTTCGTCACCAAACATCAATCCAAAATAAAATCTCAACTATTGAAAAACATATCATGAACTCAATTCTCAAGTGGGTTTGATTTTTAAATCAAGTTCAACTTTCTACGTACAAGTAAAGCATAACATGATAGCTTGTGAAACTTAATGTTCAAAGTTGAAAAATCATACATAAATATCAAAGCTAGGAAATGTACAAGTAAAGCAAGAAAACTAATCAAATGAACTAGTAAATTATACATTGCCTGGGTGGGTTGCAACATAAATTGAACATATTTTTACAATTAGTTTTATACCTTACTGGGAGACCCTTCATGCCCATTCCAAAATGCATAAGTTGTATGACATCTAGCCTCCATCCTTTGCTATTTTTTTTTTAATTAAATCATGTCAAATCTACACAAACAACCAACAAATTTCAAATAAAACTACTTAGTGTTTGGAGCAGGATTCATAAATTAGAAAAAAAAACTCAAACAAACTATTTTTAAACAAGAGAAACCCAAATGAAAAATTATGATAATTATACAAACTCATCATAAATAAAACCTAAAGAATTCAAGTTTTAGGAGGAAACATTCTAGAATCGATACCAAGATTACCTAGTTACAAAGAAAACAAGAAACTCTCAAACCTAATACCCATATGTCCATACGAAATACACAATAAAAAAAAAACAAAACCGAGAAAAATCATCACTAACTACCATCCAAATAATGTAAAATAGAGAAACCCACAATATCAATATATAAGCATAATCTTTACACGCACTCACAGTGAACAATAACCCTAGAACAAATCAAATTTTAAATTGGAGCAAGAGCATTGAAGAATCATGAACCAAAACACCAAAAACAATACAAATTAAAAGGACATCAATTCCTGTCAAAACACAATTTCTAACAGAATGCATAATGGAAACCAACACGAAACTAATACAGAAAATTTCTTACTGAGTTAGTGAGTTTGGAAACTGATTAAGATCGTAGAGACTGAGAATACATAGAAACCAACACGAAACTAATACAGAAAGTCCTAAACTGGTGCTTTCATGTTATAAACAAGCTCTTTCAAGTAAAAAAAAACCCCCTTGTCACATGAAGAACACAACCACGGTAAAAAAAAAAATCCAAGAGTATACCAACAACAAAGGAAATATGTAAATAACTTACATAAATCAAAGAGTGCAGCAACAACATAAGAAATTAGCAAACCAAACCCATATAACCTAGAAACATAAACAAATCGAACAGTGTAGCAATATGTTCGTGTGTATGTAGCAATCGGTTTTGTATGTGTGTGTAGAAAAAAACGCTAGTTTCAAAAGCTTACCTCCATAGAGATGGTGACGTGGTGGTGTTGTGCGACGACGACGGCGACATTAGGGATAGGTCGCTGCCGTTGTTGCTTGCGGGAACGAGAGAGGAGAGTGAGTGAGACAGAGAGGAGTGTGAGTGACTTGCGAGGCCGAGCGGTGAAAGTGGTGGTGTTGTGCGGCGGCGGCGGCGCTAGGGTTTAGGCCGCTGCCGTTGTTGGTCTGAAAAAAGACGAAGCGGCAAAGGCGAGTGAAGACGAGCAGCGACAAAGACAGAGCGGCGAAGGCGGGGAATCTGATACGCGGGCGGCGAGTCTGGCGAAGGCGGGGCAGCAGGCGTTAGGCGACGTTAGGTTTTTAGATGGAGGCGGCGTGTGCGTGAATGTGGTCTGGTGTGAATTTCACAATTGAAAATTGTGATGTTGGGCGCCCTTGTGAGTTGTGATGTATTATAATTTTTTTTCTTTTCAAATGTATTATTATTTATTTTAATACTAGTTCATTATTAAGTGGGTATATTTTAATAAATAATTTGTTATATAAAGTTTATGTAAACACATAAATATTAAATGTTATTTAAAAAAAATACAATAATAGTATTGTATTTCATATATGTCATAATTAATATCTAATAGTAGTTACTTTTTTAACAACTTTTAAAATATATTTTATTTTTAAATTTATATATATTTAATCGACATAATTTAAAGTTTCAATTTTACATAAACTTAATGTTTATATATTTTTTATTACAATAAATAAAATGTTATAAATATGATTTATTAATATTGTATTATGTTTACGTTTTACTTATATCTAATATTGTTTGTGATCTTTATTTATGTTTAATATATTTTCAAAACTTTTATGTCACATAATATCTTTTTTAATTAAACATAATAAAGTGTATTTATGTAACACCCTACTTTTACGACTAATGCCACATAGGACTTACGGTCCACGTCATCAAATCATAGGCAATGTCATCAAGGGTTAAACAGCTAGTTACTACTAAATATCAACATCGGACATAAGGTAACACAAAACGGGAACCAACCCCCGTCAGTAACGTCCGGCAACCACAACATAAGTAAAGGTTACAGTCATCCAGAAGTCACTGGCTAATAAGCCGAACCACAAAATCAAGACTACTTACGAAAGTAGTCACTAACTACTGTCCACGTGGCGGGTCTCGGCTACTGCCCGCTGTATCCCTAGCCTCAGTCCTCGAACCTGAGATCCACAGTTAAAACAACAGTCAGCGGAAAGCTGGTGAGTTACTATAAACAACGTTAAAACAGTTTATAAAACAGTTAGCACAATATAACGACTAAGAATCAACGTGCGGCCGGCCTCAACTGCCTGACGCCTCATCGGGAGCGACCCGGCATAGCCTGCATAGCCCACTCCACAAAGTAGTGGGTTGTCAGGTCCACTGAGTTGGGAATGACCCAACAGGCCTCTCTACTCTGCGTATAGCAACAATACGCGCGACCCACGTGCTCTGCTCTGTGCTAACAAATGTCAACGTATAAAAGGATCCACATCGGACCCGGATAATAAACAACAAAGTAAGTAACTCACCTGAAGCACGACTACAACTTCGCTATCGACAGCGATCTCTACAGGTCCCAGGTTTAGCTACGAATCCTGGCAACAATAAATACAACTACACTGTAACGACTAGCTACTGACCCCATAACAACTATCTACTAAATTTACGGACTCGACATCAGCTATCGGACTCAGAACCACGAGCGCGGTCAGGAGCACGGCCACGATCACGGTCCCGGCCGGGGTCTTGGAGCGCGGGCGCGATCCCACCGCCAGCGATCACCCTTAGCCACCTCATCCTGATCGCGGGCGCGACCAGGTGACCTCGGCGGCGCTGCGGCGACGAACAGAGCAGTTCATGCTCTGTTTTTCTACAGCCACGGGAATCACTTTTAATCCCGATTTTACATATTTCAGGGGTTATAATAAACCCCAATACACAATAACTACTTAGTATATCACTTTTAATCCCGATTTTACATATGGCTGCTGCAATCTCCCTTCCCTTGGTTCCCTCTCTGATTTCAGCTAGATACACACACACATATGCACTTGTAAACTTTTGGTGAAATGAAGAAATGAGCTATCACTTGAGATATATATACGTTCTCGGTCCCGAGCTCAATTAAAACGGGTACAATACTCAATAAATTACTGGGTAAGCGTCTGTTAACCCAATTAATCCCAATTTAATGACTTGGGTTTAGAATGTCAATTAGCTCATTAAAATAACCCCAAATCTCTAATTATTATCAAACCGCCTATTATCTCAACCGATTAACATTACACGTAATAGCAATCTACTTTACCAACTCACGTGCAATTAATCAATTAAAATTCACCAACTCATCGGGACGACTTTTAAAGCCAATAAATAAATTACACGTACCTGCTGCTAGATTCTGGGTGTTACAAATCCTCCCCTCTAGAACTGATCCCGTCCTCGGGATCTCAACTCAGGTGAATAAATGCGGATATCGCTGTCGCATGTCTGCCTCGGGTTCCCATGTAGCACCGGAACCCTTATGGTATCGCCACTGCACTAATACTAGTGGAATCTCCTTCTTCCGCAACTTTTTCACTTTGCGGTCTAGAATAGACTCGGGATGCTCAACGTATCTCTGCTGCTCGTCCACCTCGATCTCGGACATGGGAACTGTTTCCTCATGTGGGGCCAAACACCGCTGCAGGTAGCTAACATGAAAGGTAGGATGTACCCCACGTAACTCTGGAGGCAACTCTAATCGGTAGGCCTGCGTGCCCACTCGCTCGACTATACAGAACGGCCCAATGAATCTCGGACTGAGCTTACCTCGTTTCCGGAATCGAATCACACCCTTCCACGGGGATACCTTCAGTAGTACCCACTCGCCTACATCAAACTCTAACTCTTTGGTCCTCTTATCGGCATAGCACTTCTGTCGACTCTGAGCTATCTGTAATCTCTCTCTGACCACTGCTATCTTCTCACTGGTCTGCTGAATGATCTCAGGACCTGTAATCTCTTTCTCTCCCACCTCGGTCCAACATACAGGAGTACGACATTTACGACCATATAACGCTTCGAACGGAGGCATCTTAATACTGGAGTGGTAGCTATTATTATAAGCAAATTCAACTAACGGCAAATGCGAATCCCAACTACCACTAAAATCCACCACACAAGCTCGTAACATATCCTCCATCGTCTGGATCGTACGCTCAGACTGGCTGTCAGACTGGGGTTGATAAGCAGTACTCATCTGGACTCGAGTACCTAACGCCCGCTGTAGGCTCTGCCAGAATGTAGACGTAAATCGAGCATCTCTGTCGGAAACTATCGAGGCTGGAACTCCATGTCGGGAGACAATCTCATACAAATAAACTCGAGCGAGCTGCTCCAATGTATAAGTCTCCCGGATTGGCAGAAAGTGCGCTGTCTTTGTAAGCCGATCTACTATCACCCATATCGCATCATACCCACGCGGAGTCCGCGGTAACTTCGTAACGAAGTCCATCGTGATATGCTCCCAACTCTACTGAGGAATCTCTAACGGCTGTAAACGGCCATGGGGCTTCTGGTGCTCGGCCTTCACCTGCAGGCAAGTCAGACAATGCTCGACGAACTCATCTATATCCCGTTTCATACCGGGCCTCCAATATAACGTACGGAGATCCTGATACATCTTCGTACTGCCGGGATGAATAGCAAGGCGAGACTTATGGGAATCCTCCAAGATCAACTGTCGTGCATCACCGGCCCTAGGATCCCAAATTCGGCCCTGTCTCACGTATAATCCTCGAGAGTCAGTCTCGAACTCCAGTAACTGACCCAAAATGTGCTCCCTCCGGTGGTTCTCTACACGCATCCCAATAGCCTGTGCCTCTCGAAGCCTCTCTATCAGGGTAGACGTCACCTCGACTCTATAATTACGGGCTCGACTCGAAGATCCGCGCTCCTTTCGACTGAGCGCGTCTGCCACCACATTCGCCTTACCCGGGTGGTACTGAATGTCGCAATCATAATCCTTGATCAACTCTAGTCCCCGTCTCTGCAGCATATTCAGATCACGCTGGCTGAATAAATACTAGAGACTCTTATGATCAGTAAACAAGGTAAACTGTACCCCATACAGGTAATGGCGCCAAATCTTCAGTGCAAACACAATGGCTGTCAACTCTAAATCATGGGTCGAATAATTCTTCTCATAATCCTTCAACTGACGAGAAGCATACGCAATCACTCGGCCCCTCTGCATTAGTACACATCCCAACCCTGTTCCCGAAGCATCAGTATATACGACAAAATCACTGCTGCCTTCAGGCAGGGCTAATACTGGAGCCTGACACAATCGACGCTTCAGCTCCTCAAACACGAACTCCTGATCTTCAGTCCACTGAAACGGGACTGACTGGCGAGTCAAGTGGGTCAACGGTACTGCGATCAGCGCAAAGTCCTGGATGAATCGACGATAATATCCTGCTAATCCCAGGAAACTGTGAATCTCTGCTACACTCTGCGGCCTCTCCCAGCTCATAACGGCCTCTATCTTAGCTGGGTCTACAGAAACGCCCTCGCCGCTAACGACATGGCCTAGGAACTGAACTTCTCGAAGCCAGAACTCACACTTCGAGAACTTCGCATACAGCTTCTCTCGCCGCAACACACTTAGAATCTCTCGCAGGTGCGCCGCATGCTCCTCTACTGATCGAGAATATATCAGGATGTCATCTATGAACACTATGACAAACTGATCAAGATACAGACGGCAGACCCTATTCATCAGGTCCATAAAAGCTGCTGGGGCATTGGTTAGCCCGAATGGCATAACCAGGAACTCATAATGGCCATATCGGGTCCTGAATGTTGTCTTCGCTGTATCCTGCTCATAAACCTTCGGCTGATGATATCCCGAGCGCAAGTCGATCTTCGAAAACACACTAGCTCCCTGCAACTGATCGAACAGATCATCTATCCGTGGAAGAGGATAACGGTTCTTCACCGTTACCTTATTAAGCTCACGATAGTCTATACACATCCTCATTGACCCATCCTTCTTCTTCACAAAGAGAACCGGAGCACCCCACGGTGAAGTACTCGGTCGGATGAAACCACGGTCCAACAGCTCCTGCAACTGACTCATCAGCTCCCTCATCTCGGTAGGAGCCAAACGATAGGGTGCACGTGCAATAGGGGTAGCACCTGGCACCAACTCTATACGAAACTCTACCTGTCTGTCCGGCGGCAAGCCAGGTAGCTCCTCAGGGAATACATCGGGGAACTCAGAAACAACATCGACGGCATCTATACTCTGCTTCTCCTTCTTCGCATCAACTACATATGCTAGGAAGGAGGAACACCCTTGGCTAAACAACGACTAGCCTGAAACGCAGAAATGAGGCCAATACTGCCCCTACCGCGCTCTCCGTACACGGTAATAACACGATCCTCCGAGACCGGTAGCCGAATGATCTTCTTAGAACAAGCAATGTCAGCATGCTGAGAAGCTAACCAATCCATACCTACTATGGCATCAAAACTACCGATCCCTATGGGCAACAAATCAACCCTAAATGGATAGCCGCCTATCTCTAATATACACTGGGCATAAACATGCCTAACAACAGAAGCACTGCCATCAGCATGCTCTATAACTAATGGCTCTGGAAACTCAACAGGCAAAGCAGTAAAATATGCAGTAAAGGCAAGCGAAACAAAAGAACGGTTCGCTCCGGAATCAAACAACACTCGGGCAGTATGACCATTTAGAATGAACGTACCCGAAACCACGTCAGCTGTATCTCGAGCCTCCTCCGCTGTCAGCTGGAAAACTCGCCCTCTGGCTGGCGGAACAGTCTCTCTACGAGCGGATGAACCAACAGAACTCTGACCCTGCGCGGGAGGCCTCGACTCTCCCTGCCGTGGAGCCGTACAATCTCTAGTCTGGTGACCAGGCCGCCCGCAATTAAAGCATAACGGGTCTCTCGAAGTACATCCGGACTGGGTGTGGCCGGGCTGGCCACAACGAAAGCAACGCACATGGCGGGGATCACACTCCCCGGTGTGCCTCTGGCGACATCTCCTACAGAACCGCTCTCTATTAACCGACCCTGAACTCGACGCTCCTCCCCTCTGCTCGGATCCTGCAAAACGACTGCCCCTATCATCGGGCCTGCGATCTGACCTCTGTGAAGACCTATCGCCTCCCTCTGACTCAGTACGCCGACGGTCGTCACCCCTCGGCTGAAACTGGCCGGAGCGACTGTCTCTATCTCTGTCTCTGCCCCGGTCAGAACCTCCAACATGTCCAGCTGACTGGACCAACCGTGGCTGCTCCACTACTGGATCCCTACGCGATAGCTCACTCTCTCGTCTACGGGCCAATTCGACTGCCCTGGCATAGGTCGGAATGTAGCCGGTGTCAATAAACTCTTGGATCTCCTTACGCAATCCCATCAGAAACCGATTAATCTTCTGTGACTCCGTACTAATCTGGATAGGCGCAAACAAACTCAGGTCGATGAAAATCTTCTCGTACTCATCAACTGATCGCTGTCCCTGAAACAGAGTCAGAAAGTCAATCTCTAGTTGAGCCCTGCGATCCTCGGGGCAGTACTGTTCCTCAAAACGAGCCCTGAACTGACTCCACGTCATCTCGTATGCCGGTCCATCTCCCATCATATCTCTAATAGTCTGCCACCACTGCTGAGCACTAGTCCGCAACCGGGCACTAGCGAATGTCGTCATCTGATCCGGGTGGCATCCTGTGATACGGAAGGCCATCTCCATATCCTGCAACCAATACATGGCCTTTACGGCCCCGGGCTCGCCATGATACTCTGGCGGGTGTGCTGCAAGGAACTCCTTATACTTACATTCCTTGCCTGCCCCTCGTGATGAACCAGCTCCTGAATCTCTGCCCCCACCTGTACTCTGGGTCTGGGACTGGATACCCTCAGCACGACCTTTCTCATAGGCCTCCTGTAATCACCGAGCAAACTCTTCGTCAGACACTCGTCCCCCGGTGGGACCCTCGGGTCTCTGCTCATCTGCCATAAGGTCTCTGCATAATACAACCAAATATTACTATAACGACAATAATATGATTCTACAATTTCTTAGACCTACTCTTCAGAGATCAAGCCCAAGGATCTAGACACTGGTTTAAGCCTAAGCATCACTAATGATACTTAAACCTTAAACTAATGCTCTGATACCAAGCTGTAACACCCTACTTTTACGACTAATGCCACATAGGACTTACAGTCCACGTCATCAAATCATAGGCAATGTCATCAAGGATTAAACAGTTAGTTACTACTAAATATCCACATCGGACATAAGGTAACACAGGACGGGAACCAACCCCCGTCAGTAACGTCCGGCAACCACAACATAAGTAAAGGTTACAGTCATCCAGAAGTCACTGGCTAATAAGCCGAACCACAAAACATCAAGACTACTTACGAAAGTAGTCACTAACTACTATCCACGTGGCGGGTCTCGGCTACTGCCCGCTGTATCCCTAGCCTCAGTCCTCGAACCTGAGATCCACAGTTAAAACAACAGTCAGCGGAAAGCTGGTGAGTTACTATAAACAACGTTAAAACAGATTATAAAACAGTTAGCACAATATAACGACTAAGAATCAACGTGCGGCCGGCCTCAACTGCCTGACGCCTCATCGGGAGCGACCCGGCATAGCCTGCATAGCCCACTCCACAAAGTAGTGGGTTGTCAGGTCCACTGAGTTGGGAATGACCCAACAGGCCTCTCTACTCTGCGTATAGCAACAATACGCGCGACTCATGTGCTCTGCTCTGTGCTAACAAATGTCAACGTATAAAAGGATCGACATCGGACCCGGATAATAAACAACAAAGTAAGTAACTCACCTGAAGCACGACTACAACTTCGCTATCGACAGCGATCTCTACAGGTCCCAGGTTTAGCTACGAATCCTGGCAACAATTCAACTACACTGTAACGACTAGCTACTGACCCCATAACAACTATACTACTAAATTTACGGACTCGACATCAGCTATCGGACTCAGACCCACGAGCGCGGTCACGAGCACGACCACGATCACGGTCGCGGCCGGGGTCTTGGAGCGCGGGCGCGATCCCACCGCCAGCGATCACCCTTAGCCGCCTCATCCTGATCGCGGGCGCGACCAGGTGAGCTCGGCCGCGCTGCAGCGACGAACAGAGCAGTTCATGCTCTGTTTTTCTACAGCCACGGGAATCACTTTTAATCCCGATTTTACATATTTCAGGGGTTATAATCCAACCCCAATACACAATAACTACTTAGTATATCACTTTAACTGAATTGAACGCGAATTACTAACCTTAATACGTTCCTTCCTTCTCGAATTCGAGTTATAGCTTGCAACGATGATGATGGAGCTAATTCCTTAGCTATGGCTGCTGCAATCTCCCTTCCCTTGGTTCCCTCTCTGATTTCAGCTAGATACACACACACACATATGCACTTGTAAACTTTTGGTGAAATGAAGAAATGAGCTATCACTTGAGATATATATACGTTCTCGGTCCCGAGCTCAATTAAAACGGGTACAATACTCACTAATCACTGGGTAAGCGTCCGTTAACCCAATTAATCCCAATTTAATAACTTGGGTTTAGAATGTCAATTAGCTCATTAAAATAACCCCAAATCTCTAATTATTATCAAACCGCCTATTATCTCAACCGATTAACATTACACGTAATAGCAATCTACTTTACCAACTCACGTGCAATTAATCAATTAAAATTCACCAACTCATCGAGACGACTTTTAAAGCCAATAAATAAATTACACGTACCTGCTGCTAGATTCTGGGTGTTACAATTTATCTATTCTAGATGTTATTAAATAATATTTTATTTTTTTCATTTATATATAAATCTTATTTATTTTAATATTTTTATTTGAAGTTTAAGCATAAGTTATATAATTTAAGGCTTTTTTAAGTTTAGATTTAATTTAGCTAAAAATTATCAAATGTCAAATAGATAACGATGATAAAAAACATAATTAGATCATGTAATATAGTGGATAAAATCAATAATATATATTTATCTTTTTAGATGAAATGTGGTGGTGTCATATGTCAATTTGTATTCTCCTTTATTATATATATATATATATATATATATATATATATATATATATATATATATATATATATATATATATAAAGTCAGGTTCAAAAAAGTACCTCTCGAAATCAAGTGCACCCGAAGGTACCAACCTTAAAAAACTTTTTTAAAATTTTTTTTCTCATAATCATGTTTAATTTAATGTTATATACATGATATATGACTTTCACATACATTCATACTTTCTGTGTCCTTAAAAATTATGTGAATGCTCAATGCATATTTATGTGAATGGTCATTTCACACAATGTGAATGGTGTGAATGACCATTCACATGACCTTTTTTTTACCATTCACAAGATTTATGATGTTGCTTCTTTTGAAAAAAGTCTTATAATGTTGTCTTATACATGTCTATTCAAAAAAAAAATATGTGAATGATCATTCACATTAAGGTACGCTGGGTACGCTGGAATCTTATAGGTACGCTGATGAACCTGATTATATATATATATATATATATATATATATATATATATATATATATATATATATATATATATATATATATATAGAGAGAGAGAGAGAGAGAGAGATTGTATAATGAATATTATTTTTTAAAAAAATTAAAATTAAAAATTCGGTTTTCGGTTCGCTTTGGTCTGAAAAAAGAAAAACTGAGCATCAAACCAAAAACCGTATTGTTAAACCTAATATATATGTTGGAACCTATTAATTAATAACTAGTTTTAAACCTATTTAATAAACCTAATATATATGTTGGACCCAATTCTAAATAAAGTAATTAACGGGTAACAAATCAATTAATTATTCACGTTTATGTTTACGATTACAATTTTAATTAGATTAATTCAGACAATAAACCAAAATGGAATAAAAATATATAAACGACTTCATATTTAATTAACGTTCACTTATAAGTTAATTTAACTATTCATTGAGATTAAAATAAATACACTAAAATTATATGTAGTTGACTACCAATTAAAGTATACAGAAAATTACATAATTAATTATTAGAACACCGAGTTGATTAATAATAATTAATGAAACGATTAAGTTAGATGAACAATCATTGCTAACCAAACTTAATAGTTATTAAATATAAAAGTATGTATTAAAATAGTGGAAATGGGTAGCTAGAAGACCGACCTAGCTAGGTTCTATCGAATTCCTAATTTAAGTTCGTTCTTTTAGATCAGATCGATTAATAGCGGATTCAGGTTGTCATCGTGATTTTGCTAAGCTGCTTTTAAGGTAGGGATTCTGTACATCTTTCAGCGTTACTCTTGAGTCGTTCAATATGTGAATTGCATGCTAATATTTGACAGTTGAATTTTGATCTCTCGTGTCAGTTTCTTTTTCAAAAGCAAATATCGTTTTTAAATGCTCGTAAAACATTTGCCAAAAACATATTTTGGAAACAGTTACTTTCATGTTTATTGTGGATGTTGATATTGTGTTGTGAAATGTGGCCCAATTGTGTTGAAATGATTAATAACTTTGAGATATTTATTCGGGCCTTTTTGTTATGCTTGAACCCTAGACAGTAGTCAAAAGATAGGATTATCGAGTGAACTACCTATGGAGGTACCACAGGCATGCCATTGCGGCACCAATGACATGACTTTTCCGTAACAGTGTGATCGGTTACGGCGTCTCCCTTTTGTTTGAGATTATGATTCATGATTGAGATTATATTAGCTCGGGAATGAGCTGTTGATGATTTCAGGGGGGCGTATGGATGCATCCTAGGCTATTACGTGTACTGCGGAAGTCTAGTGTAATGTCATTCCTCAGTCTTTGAATTTCTATACGTTGTGTTTTTATTCAAAACCTATTTTTAGTTAAATAGGATATCGTCGACCCACTCGGGGTCGGGATGTTAAACTCAGTGTTCAACTTAAAACCAGCAGGGTTTTCCATTAACCTTTTTAATAAACCTAAAAAAATATAGGTGGAACCAATATGAATAAATTAAGTAACATTTAATATCATAATTATATATTTATGATTAATAACATTTATGTGTTATTATTAGTCACTAATTGATAATTGAATTTAAGTAGACCGTAACCTAAAATGGATTAATTATATGGTTAATAACTTGTTAAATATTAATGTCCACTTGCTAGTGAAGTTAAATTAAGGGTTATTATCGAAAAAACCATTCGAACTTTTATGATTTTTTCGGTTTAACCATTCAATTTTTTTCTCAACCGATCAAATCACTACACTTTTTATTTTCTATTAGTTTAATCACTGTACTTTCAAATTTATTGGTTTAGATATTCGTTTTTGACCGGTAACCTGTTTGACCGGTCAATTCTTGTTATGAATTAAAGTTATTATCAAAAAAACCATTCGAACTTTCATTATTCTTTTTCTTTAACTACTCTATTAGTTTTTCATGATCTAATCTCTAATTTAATTGATGTTCAGATTTTTGTAAATTCTATTATTATATTGCTCATAACATCAAATGATTAAAATAAACATTAATGTCAAGAAAACTGTTTCTCTTTTTTTTCATCATCATATTGCTTTTATCACCAATGATGCTTCATTGATTTCTTCTGCTTCTTCATCATCATCCTTTTTTACTTCGTTAGTTATTCATTATCATTGTGTTAATCCAAACAGATTATAATCAATTTGATTTTCTAAGGTTTTGTAGTGTTCATCAAGTCTGTTGACAATTATGTTAACTGAATATAGTTTTAAATAAGAAACCTATCAAATAATGTTTAAATTGGTATTTGTTTATTCAATTTCAACTGTTGAAATCCATTTGATTTGATTTTGATTATTTTTCATGTTCTTTGTTAGGGTTTGAATGTTTTAAAGGATCGTAAATAAATAAATTTTATAAATTAAATAGTAATCACTAACGATAGTAATAATATAATTAAATAAATTTTTAAAAAATAAATAATAATAGAAAATTAAAAACAAAAATTTTATTATAAAATTTCATAAGCAATTTTGAAACTTAAATTTGGTTTATTTTTGGTGTTTATAAAATCTTGTAAAAACTTAAAAATAAAATGAATTTATTTTAATTTAATATATTACTGTTATTGATAAAAATATGAGAAGATATGTTTGATTTCACTGAATTATCGATTCTCGGAGTTTTAATTTTTAGTTTAAGAGGATGGTGGTCAAATCAAAAAAATCTTGGAAGTTCGAGTGATTTTTTCAATGATAAAACGTCACGTAATTGTCACGTCACCAAAACATGTGATAAAAGGTAAAATGGTCAAACCAATAAAAAATGAAAAGGTTAGTGTTTTGATCGGTTGGAAAAAAAACTGAGTGGTTAAACCGAAAAAATCATAAAAGTTCTTCGGATGATTTTTTCGATAATAACCCTTAAATTAAATATTTCTTTGAAATCAAAATTGATACAATAAAGTTATATACATTTGACTATTGAGTAAATGATAAAGAAAATTACATAATCAATTATTAGAATACCGATTTGATTAATAATAATTAATGGAACATTTTATGTTAAACGAACAATAAATTGCAAACCAAACTTGACGATCTGGTATGGAGGTGGATATTATTTTTTTTAAAAAATCTATTTTTAGAACATTCCTTTTCAAGATCCGTTGCAGATCCGTCACTAATATGTCGCTAATTGTCTGTCATAAATCCGTCACTAAGTTTATGTCGCAGATCCGTCACTGGTCTGTCGCTAATTGTCTGTTATAAATCTGTCACTAAATTTATGTCGCAAATCTGTCACTGATCTGTCACAATAAAGTTGTCGCAAATCCGTTGTATAAGTTTGTCGATAATATGTCGTTATTCCGTCGCTAAACTGTTGGAACAAATCTGTCGCTGAATTCCGTCGATAAAACCGTCGCTAATCTGTCGCTAAGCTGATGTCACATATTCGTTGCTGAAATCCGTTGATAATCTGTCGCTGATATGTCGCTAAGTTGCTATCACAAATCTGTCGTTGAAGTCTGTGGGTGATCTGTCATTTAAAATCCGTCGCTAATCTGTTGCAGATCCGTCACTAATCCATCGTTGATCCGTCGCTAAATTTCCGTCGCAAATTCCGTCACAATACTCATTTTTCTACTAGTGATGTATGTACAAATCACATGATAAATTTTTCTTGAATGTAAGTAATTAATCAACTCAACCTGTTTTAATCCGTATCCATTTTGACTTGAATCTGTTTTGATGTACATCCTTTTCAACCCGAACTCATTCTGACTAGCACCCCACTATGACCCGAACCTATTTGGATACGTTACCAAAAATTGACCCAATTAAGCCATTTTTAATTAACATTGAAAGTAGTGGTACTAATCTTGTTATCTTAATAACAAAATTTAACATTAAAAGTCATAGCTTGTTTAATCACGTGAGTTGTCATCCGAGTAATAATTAATTAATACCTTGTCATTTTGTAAAAACCATGTGATTGTTTTACGTGACTTCCTTTTAATTCCTTCTTAGAAAGGACTTGATATAATATGGTTGACTTATAAAGAACATAAAGAAAAGAAAACCAGATACGAGCCATCGAATGTACTAACGTAGAAAAACGAGGGTTGGTGTAATGGTGTGTAACTCGTGATCGAAGGCTTTGGGTGGGATATGTTTTGAGAATGGATCAGAAGGGTCTAAAACTTCAATAAAAAACTCGAAGTCGTAACTTTGAGGAATGATTTTCCCAAATTCATCATAAAGAAATAAATTGTAAATAGGATTCGACAACAAAAGTACTGTAGATGCATATTGAAAAAATCATTAACATTCAATGGTTTACTTCAACATATAAAGAAAAATTACATACCAAGAGAAGAGAAAAAGATAAAGAATCTTAATCAATCAATTACACCGATCGACACCATGATTGAATAATTGATCTCATTCATGTCCAATCATTAGAGGACCACCACAAAACCTTCGATCACACTTGAATCTCGAAAAGAAAAACCTCTAAACAACAATTGTGAAACGGTAAATGACCACGAAGATCAAATTTTTTTTTTTGATCGATTAGCAACGATAAACGTAGTAGGTTCGCTTTCGTGGTTGAGGCATGCAAACAGATATTAGCACAATAACAATAACTAAGAGAAGCAAAACCCCTTTGATGTCTGTTTCTTCTTGATCATATGAGCAACAGCAGCTTCCCATCTCTTAAATTCTCTTAAGATTGATGAGGGTTAGAAAGGATCCAAAAAATATATGGTTGTTAACTAAAATAGACCGGAGAGTTGACCATAGCACATAGGAGTTCAACAACTTAATTAATTAAATTTTCGTGTTTGCTGGTGGCATGAGGTATCTTTGGCATTTGTATTTTTCCCTTTATTTCATATATATATATATATATATATATATATATATATATATATATATATATATATATATATATATATATATATATATATATATATATATATATATATATATATATAGATGAGATCATTGCAAAACCTAAATTTAATGTAGAATCGTAGAACCAATATCGTCCATAGATTAGATTAATCTAATAATCTTGATTAAAACCATAAAGTTTGGAATTAGTGAAAAAAAGATTGTCATTAGTAAAAAGATTGGCATTAGTAAAATAAATATCCTTTTTCTTTAAATTAAAATAACATTAATATGATTAATTGTTAAATCAAAAAAATTATACCATAAAAACGAGAATTTTATACTCTTTAAAACGAGACCGGTCATGATATATTTTTTTCGAAAAAATTTTACGTGTTTATTTTTCGTAAAAAAAAAATTTACCCAGACCACGATGCAATGTAGCATGGCCGATATCATTCAATGTCGAATGGACATTTGATATCGTATATTCAACGGCGATGCAACACTGCATGTACATTCAAAATTAACAGAACCAAAATAATGGTCAAAATTAGTAGTCAAAAGTTGGTTGATTTAATGAGAACAGTAATGATATATTTTTTTAGAAAAAATTTTACGTGTTTACTTTTCGTAAAAAAAAATTACCCAGACCACGATGTAATGTAGCATGGCCGATATCATTCAATGTCGAATGAACACTTGATGTCGTATATACAACGTCGATGCAACACTGCATGTACATTCAAAATTAACAGAACCAAAATAATGGTCAATATTACTATTCAAAAGGTGGTTGATTTAATGAGAACAGTAAAAAAATTCTTTTTTCGAAAAATTTTACGTGTTTATTTTTCATAAAAAATTTTTTACCTAGACGTCCATTCAATATATTATATAGAGATCATTCAATGTCGAATTACAATTTATATCACACATTCAACGTCGAAGTGATACGATATATTATATATGCAACACTGCATGTCCGTTCGATATTAAAAGAGTCAAAAATGGTCAAAATGTGCAGTCAAACTTAGTAGGCTACTATTAATTCAATGTTAATTGCATAATTACCATCTTATCCCTAGTGTTATATTATAATCCAATGGTTTAGATTGGTTCAATGGTTCTACAGTAAATTAAAGTTCTGCAATGATCCCTATATATATACATATATATATATATATATATATATATATATATATATATATATATATATATATATATATATATATATATATATATATAGGGTCGAGATCCATGGAAAACTATATTAGACTGGAAAACTGGAAAACCATATCAAATGTACATGTTCATTATGATAAAATATTAAATTTTATGTAAAATTATAATATACATATGTTCAAAATTGCATTATGATTAACTAATTCATATCATTTACATGTTCATTAAGACAAAATGTTTAATTTCAAGCAAAAATGCGTAATATACACATGTTCATGCATATTGCACATTTGAACATGTGCATATTGTTATTTTGCATGAAATTGAACATTTTATCTTAATGAACATATAAATAATGTGAACTAGTCAATAGTAATGCACATTTGAACATATGTATGTTGTAGTTGTGCATTAAATTTTATATTTTACCGTAATAAACATGTACATTTAATATGGTTTTCCAATGTACTCCGGTCAAAGATAGTACTCCATGGATCTTGAACACACACACACACACACACACACACACACACACACACACACATATATATATATATATATATATATATATATATATATATATATATATATATATATATATATATATATATATATATATATATATATAGGGGTGGGTTCAATGGAAAACCTATATGCATCGGAAAACCCGGAAACCTCTTTATAGCCATTGGATCAGGTGATGCATCACGCAGAAAGTCGATGCATCACGCGTGAATTTGGTGCATCACGCGGGAATTTGGTGCATCACGCGTGGAATTTGATGCATCACGCGGAAATTGTGATGCATTTGTGGTGGTGCATTGAGGGTTTCCAAGGTTGTCCGTTGCATGTTGATTTTCCATTGAACCTCCCTCTCTCTATATATATAGTTTATTTGTTGTTTTTGAAGATTTCGTTTTTATTATTATTTGGTTTTATTTTTCGATTCACCAATAGTATTTTTACATTTTACAATGAAAATTTTGTTTGTATTTTAGATGTTGCAAGCTTGCAATACTATTAATTTCAGTTTTTAGGATTTGAGCTTAACTTGGTGTTTTACATTACAATGAAAGATAAAATTTATAAGTCTTTGAACCTGCCAATGAGATACATTCATTATTATTTTGCATTGACAATATTGATTCATATTTAACGATATTACTGTTGGTTTATGGTTATTCATTTCTTCATATTAGGTGGCGTTTGGTTCGCAGAATGTATTAAAAGGAATTGGAATCTGTTAAGGAATTGAAATCTGCAAGGAATTGGAATTGGAATCCAAATCATGTTTGGTTAGCTAAAAATGAAATTGGAATCCAATTTCATAATTCGTTGGTACGGTAGGATGAGATAGGTGAGTAGCGGTGGATAAGTCTCTAAGGTAGGAATAGGATCAGATGGATAGGGTAGGGTGGGATGGGGTGGGTAGGTTGGGTAGGGGTGGTAGCAGGTAAGAGTGGTTGGATAGCGTAGGTAGGGTAAGGGTAGGTGGGTTGGATGGGTAACGTATGATGGATGAAGGATGGGTAGGTCGGTAGGGGTAGGTATGGTGGGTAGTAGGTAAGAGTATGTTGGACAACGTCGGTAAGGTAGGGGTAGGTGGGTAGAGGTGGGTGGGATGGGGTAGGGTAGGATGGGTGGGTATGGGTAGGTATGGGGGATAGTAGGTAAGAGTAGGTTGGATAGCATAGGTCAGGTCGGGTGGGGTGGGTTATGTATGATGGATAAGAGATGGGTATGTGGGTAGGGGTAGGCATGGTGGGTAGTAGGTAAGACTAGGTTTGATAACATAGTTAGGGTTGGGGTAAGTGGGTTAGAGGTGCGTGGGATGGCGTAGGGTAGGATGGGGTATGGTGGGTGGGTAGGTAGGTAGATAGCGGTGGATATGGTGAGTAGTAGGTAAGAGTAGGTTGGATAGAATAGGTAGGGTTGTGGTAGGTGGGTTAGAGGTGGGTGGAATAGGGTAGGGTCGGATGGGGTAGGGTAGGGTGGGTGGGTATGAGTGGGTGGGTAGGTAGGTAGGTAGGTAGGGTGGGTGAGGTAAGACAGGACATGTTGTAGTGCAGTGTGTTAAACGTAAGAGGTATTTTTGTAATCAACCACTTTCTGTTTTTTAAAAGGAATTGAATTCCATCCATGGTGTGAAGGAATGTTATTTTCCTTCATTCATTGGAAAATTTCAATTTTGATGGAATCCAATTCCTTTTTATAGTTGAACCAAACACATGAATTGACTGGAATTGGATTCCTTTCCCCCCCAATTCCCTCGGATTCCAGTGAACCAAACAGAACCTTAGAGTTTCTCTTATTATATGAGGTTTAGGGGTTAATCAGTTGAGACATACAATGTGCTACCTCATCATTGTATCCAGCTCTCAGTACCATTTTTTAATTTGATTTCTAAAAAGTTACTTCAACTTATGTGCTACCTCATCATTGTATCCAGCTCTCAATGTCTTCTATTAACTGGTTCCTAGGGTCCTTTTATAATTCTGAAGGTCAAGTGTTTCGAGCTTCAAATGTTGGTCTGCTTATATTCTGATGGTCTGTGGTTTCCACTTCATGATTCTATTTCTCAGTTTTGACAAATATATGATAGAAACTGATGTGGAGATGGTTGATTTTACTTACATTAGTTCATTATACCTCTATTGAATGCCTCTAGGTGCTTGCTGACAAACTACCTGGACTTCTTGATTTTTTCCAAGGATCTTGGCAATTTGGAACCTACTACAAAGGTAATATTGTTGGATTCTTCCAAAATTTCTAAAAAGGAAGTCAGGTTTTCTAAGCATGGTAATCACTATGCAGTATGCACTACCGTTAGAAAAACACTGACTTTGAGTCGTAACATGCAGAGGATTTATGACAGAACCACGGAGGCCTTTTTTTAAAAGTAAAAAGAAATTATTGGTTTGGAAATTTCACTCCCTTCAAACTTTTGTAGCTCGATATCATATGGCTGTAGAAAGGTCACTACTGTTGTTAAGTCGTAATGTGGTCAAACTCAGAACGATACCATACCAACACTTCCATCTTAATTTTATAAAATTGAAGTTTCCTTAACTCAAATACGGACAGAATAGGATATTTAAAAAAAAACATCTTGATCAAGACAAATAGGACATTCATTAAAGAAGATTTGTTTAAGGTTGTGGATTCAATAAATCTTGCATATTTAGAAGCAAAAGAATATAATGTACCTTGGATGAGGAGATCCCTTAATAGGCTTCAATTCTGCCCATACTTCCTCCAAGAATACTCATTAGGATGGATATTTGCAAGCTTGTTACTAATTGCAGGTACCTTAATTGACCTCTTAATCCTGTGTTTTCTGATCAACAACATGAAATCCACATGTTAGCAACTTAAAACACTTGAAAATGGATAAAACAGATTTATTAGGGGTTGTTTCGATGTGCTTTGAAAGTTGATTATTAATGCTGAATAAACAGAACCAGGAGATAGTGCTAGAGGTTTTTAAGTTGTGATAATCAATATTGACAATGCCCGAGCATTTGACAATTTATGAATATTTTAAGTAATGCCTGAGAATTAATTAGTGCATAGTCGATTTTTAATCTACCATTTGATCAGTTTTGTTGCAAGTGATCTCAGACTGGCTGATTAATGATTACTTGATCCCTATATAATATCCAAACACAGAAACACTCTTCACTTTAGTTCATATATTTGCAAAAAGGCATGAGAGTAACCTTTTTTTCGAGCAATGGCATCTACCAGAACTCCCTAACTTGACGCTCCCATCCTCTCCCCTACCCAAACACCGCCTTTTTTTGTTGATTCTTGGCATGGTCAGCCGAACGA
This sequence comes from Centrapalus pauciflorus, assembly GCA_020465985.1. NCBI lineage: Eukaryota > Viridiplantae > Streptophyta > Magnoliopsida > Asterales > Asteraceae > Centrapalus > Centrapalus pauciflorus. Next base: position 11,583 of record JAANYP010007072.1, on the reverse strand, counting down.
GTCGATTCAATCTATTACTATCTTATAAAGCGCCTTAAACGGTTGTCCCACGAACTTGTTGAATTTTCAACAAAGCCAATCAAATTGCTTCAAATTACAGTTAACTAGCGATTTAGCATCAAATTGACTAAATGGTTCATTATTTTTAATCGATTGAATCCCTCTGGTTTCAATTATTGTGGAGCACTTCTTCTATTTGTATAATTTCTTCTGCTTCGATTTCGTGTAGACTAGTCCCCTCCTCTTCTTCTTCATCAATGCCTGTCATCTCTTCAGCATTTGGTTTTGATTCTAGAAACTTTGAAACCACTAAAATTCAATCTGAGATGAATTTGAGTTATGACAAAGTGTTTAAAGTGTTTTAATGTATACTTCTTTTACGAATTAGTATTATATTTTCTTCACTCATCTCTAATGATTCCTTAGTGTGCATGATCATACTAATAGTGTGTCATTCTCTTTTTTTTTTTTTTTTTTTTTTTTTTTTTTTTTTTTTTTTTTTTTTTTTTTTACCTTTTCTACACAAACACTTTTAAGGGATTTTATCAATATCAAGAGCAAAGTTTTTGCACTGCTTTTGCATCATATTGAGATATGGTTGGCATTCATTTTTTTAAATTTACTTTTTGTTGATTATTTGATCATACAATATATGGTTGTGCTTTACTCTTGGCATGAGTAATAAGATTATTTTACTCTTCCAAACTCATTTTGAGCAGGTTCGGTTCTCTACATTAGTTCATGTACCAAAGTACTTTTCACTTTAATTTATTTTTTTCCCTATACCTAATTATTCAGTTGCATCTTAATTTAGCTATATTAGTCACTTTTGTGTGTTTGTTCCCATGTTACAAATCCAATAGGAACCTAGAAAGGAGATGATCATGTTATTCTTAATGGATTAAAAGATTAACGTTGCTAATTGATTTACTAAAGCTGTCACGTAAGATTTAAATTAAATGTGTTTCTTCTCATGCTAGAAATCCAATTATTAATGGATTAAAGATTTAAATTTCTAACTGAGCTCCTAAAGCGGTTGCGTAAGATTGTTTGCTTATTGATCAAGTAATTACTTTCATCTTTTTGTACTAAAACAGAATTTTTTTTTTGATAAATCTTTGTATCAAGCCATGTGATACGTTCTGTTATTTTCTTACTTGTAAATTCGTATTAGTGTTATTAACCTGGGTCTTTGTGGTGACTTTGCATTGCATCCTTTGTATATTGGAAATTCACATCGACTCTATGAAGTGTTGAAATGGTAATGGCTTAAAATTGCTTATCCACATGTATGAATAAGAACAACTACGGGTGCAATGACGTTAATTTCCTCAAGATGGGAATTGTGAAATTTGGCTTTTAAATTTTTCTGTGCACACATTAACGTATGTAAGGCCATTGGCCTAAAAGAGAACTTTTATTTATCCAAAGGTTTCTTCCAAAAGACATAAAAAATGGAATTTCAGAGATTCAATTTTAAAGTTTATAAGTGTTCTTTCTAATAACGAGAAATGAAGTCTGAGGTAATGGCTTTCAGAGATTCAATAATATCATTTTCTGATACACTTAACATGTAGGTACTGGAAGGTGATTATTATGGTTTTCGTAAAAGGAAAAAAAAAGGTTTATTTGTGTATGTTGGATTTTTTTTTATCTGTATATTTGTTTTCTTAAATCTTAACCATTGATCTAGGACATCAAACTATACATAAAGTTGTTCATGCCACCATGCCTCAAACCCACTTTAGTATAGCAAGAAACTAACCAAAATTTCATGTCTTTATTTCTTACTTGTCTGCTGTAAATGTTTTTTTTATTACTATTTCACTCTTATACTATTGACAAATGTATCATGTTACAAGATACATACAACCCATTGATTCAATAAAAGATGAAATACTTTCAAATTAGAGGATGATTCTGCCTCCTAAATGCTTTGTATGACACTTTAATAGATACTTAATACTGATGGTATTGTCATTTTCTGTAATGCTTCTTCTCCTGCTATCAATAATCCTTACCAAATGATCTTTAGTTAGTTTATAATTGAGTCATGTGTCTTTAATAGTTTGCTTGACATGTTCCATCATGAGTTATCTAAAGCCGATTAATATTCAAAACTAAAGGTAATGGTCCTTTATTCTGTCTCAGCCATTGTGAAAAAATTCCTATTACTCATATTACTTGATGATCTTTCATTTCTCATTGATGTTACATATTATAGTTTCCTTCAAGCACAGTTCAGAAATTACTATTAATTGTACCTCCGTCCAAATTCCAATCCAATATGTTTCATTCTTTCATGTTGAGTTTCATTGAGTCTATGTTCAATACATCAATAACCTAGAGGTGGATTAGAAGTGGATGCATGGTACATACAATTGTGACGTAACCTAAGTGAGATATACTTATCATTTGTTTCCGTAGGGAAAAAATATATTTTATTCCATGTTAATTGAGTGACTAACAATCGCTGGTTCATTTGTATTGCTTATGATGCCTATCATCCTTGACAATTACGAGATATTTGTGAGAACCTATTTTACGTAATATGTGTTGGATACCTTCATAATTTATGGAGACATTTTTTAACTGGTACTATATATTACATGTAAAGATGATTCAATTTAGTTTGGTTTATCTTGGTTTTTGAACAAGCATGTGTTTTGTCTCTTTGCTAGGCTTTTTTGAAAAAAATATATTTTTGGTCTATGATTTTTGTTATTCTTAATCTTGATTTGCTTAATGTTTTGATTTATTGAGTTTTAACGGTTCTAAGTTACAACGGAACTTGTATTGAAAACTACACACGTATTTGATTTACAATTTAAAGTAGATGCATATCTCAAAATTTAAAATACATAAAACAATGTACCATACGTTTATACCTTTGACAAGTTTCCATTTTAGGCATTGATATTTTTAGTATGAAGCATGAACCAAATAAATTTCAGAATCATTTGACATGACATTCATTTTATTACCAAATATGTTTGCTTTACATTTTAAAGACTCGTATCCGCCGCCGCAACGCGTGAGTATCATAACTATTTTTATGTGGACTTCGTTATTATGCTTGCTTTTGCATCGTAATTACAATTTGAGACGACGTCTTACGTCAGACGAGTGGTGGTGTTTTTATTGATTAATATTAATTAATAGTCGGTCCAAATTATTGATTAGGTTGTGGCTCTTTTTTTTGTTATTTTACTTTAAAGGAGCAAACAGTTTATATTTGTTGCTAATTCATTATTGCTTTTTAACAGTTATTTGGCCTTGGTTTGCCACATCTGTATGTTTTCATTTGATAAAAATGTTTAGGACGATGCTACTTTAGATATGTTGCAAACATAAGTTTGTTGACGTTAACTACCTTCTCATTTATGTAAAGATTGAACATTATATTAAGGTTGTGTTTGGTTTGGGAAATGGAATGCAAATGAATTTATATTTAAATTTAACTTGTTTTAAACTTTTAATAACAAAAATGAAGCGTTAAATTTTATCATCAGATTATTTGTTTATATGAATTTGACATTCTTTTTTTCTCATACTTAAATTGAATACTAACCCACACATGAATTACATTTCATCCTATATAATTTACCAATACTAAAAACTATTTTAATCATCACCACCAAACATATTAATAACCAAAATTTAAATTTCTTTATTCCATTCTATGAAACAAACGTTGCCTCAATGTAAAAGTATTTGCCGCCTCCGCTTTGCGCGGGTACACTACTAATATATATATATATATATATATATATATATATATATATATATATATATATATATATATATATATATATATATATATATATATATATATATATATATATATATATAGGGTTGTGTTCCGGTAAGAACCCTCGTTACTGTGAGAACGTAAGCCACACCAAAATGCACAAATTTGTACATCTAATGCAGAAATTTAAAAATTAAAAATTTTACTTAAAACTATTATTAGTCTTAAATATTAATAAATATCATAATCTAACACTAAAATTACATTCAAAAATTATATTCATCTTTATATCTTTATATATTAATAAAGGAGACCATCTTATGCCACATGTCATCACATCAACTAACCAAATTCTCATTTTCCCTAGTTTTCCTAAAATAACTCTTTTTAATTACCCATTTAATTGATTTTAAAACATGAAATTAATTACTATGTAATTTAAGTCTATTAATGAAAATGAATTCAATTTAATTACTTTTTGTAACACCCTCTAATCCCAACTAAAAGCCACGTCATTTACAATACACATGTGGCATTAACGCAATCACAATCCATGTCCCAATGTCAAGGTTTACACAAACACTGATTAATTAAAACATTTTACGCACATTAACCATAATATCCAAAAGTCAACCCGACATACAAGACCCGACCCGGACCCAAATATTCACATACAACCCAGTATCATTTGTCCCAAAGTTTCTAGCAAAGTATCACATACAGATAACAAAAGCAGAATCTCCCGATCGCAGCAAGTCAAGCTCCTATCGTCGCACAGGAGCTGGCGGTCCTATCTTCGGTTCCCCTGATACACACATCAGACTCGAATACGTAAGCTTCGCAGCTCGTGAGTACACAAGGGTTAGACACTGCACAATTCACATAATCACACCTCGCATGTCACATGGCAACCCTACACTACACGGCATAACACATGCCAGCGAGTCTCTAATCAGAGACCCTAGAGATCCAATACAGAAAGAGATACTCATCTCCATTTGGGAAATCCCTCCCCCCTGGAGCCAAGCCACGCCCGTGGAAGCTAACAGGAATAACGGCCGCATATATATATATGGGAACCCTTCACAGGGTCAAACAGAGCTACACAGCTCCCACGATACTCATCGCAATATATAGTAATGGATCTCAAATATAACACATATAAAGAAGGAAAGATCATACCTGAGGGGCAACTCGCAGTGCCCAAACAATTCATATAATCACATATGAAACATTAACACAAAAGACTCGAAAGACAACGACTAGTCTTTGGGAAAAGTCTCGCGTACTCACCTGGATCACCCTGCACAATTTCCCTAACTGTCTGATCCGTACCCGGCCCGTAACAATCTCTGGGAATCCCTGTACACAAATTATTTCTCCCAGATTAATCTCGATTATCCCATAACTGTTAATATACCCAAATGAACCCAACAAAATAGCCCAACGGACCCCCGAAGCCCAAACCGACCCTAACCCGCAGAAGCCCGATCGCGGCCGCACTGGCCCGATCGCGGCCCGCGCTCGAGGAAGAACATCGCGGCCGCGCTAAGCGCGTCGCGACCGCGCTCGCGTCGAACAGCAGACCCCTGTTTTCTGTTCTGTCCCGGGATAATTTTATCCCCACAGCTCGATTTCAGCAGATTTAACTCATCAAAATGACACTAAAACACTACCCAAACATAACCAAACCAATTCCCAACATATCTCAATGTTTAACACACAAAATCAATTCCAAATTGAGAGACTTCTTACCTTGGAACTTCAAGAACACAAAGGGGAAAGATTTTGATCCAATTTCCAGCAATTAACTCCACTCAATTGGCTTCAATCTCACTGAATCAGTAGCATAGGATCACACACACTTATCTTAGGTTTTGCACAAAAGGGAGATAAGGAAGCAACGTCACACATACATATAACACATAAACGGATCCCGTTATATCGCGGGTTCGACACCGATACCCGATCCCAATATCAAAAATCCACTATTTATATCATTAAATCCCATTTAATCTCGTGAATCCATAATTATAATTTATCCACTAAAATTATATCCCGAATCCACGTAATCCCCCGTCCCGACACGTATAATCCACTATACGGGACGCAATTGGACCAACGCAATAATCACTATTATAATTAGTCAATAGGATAATTACACGTACCTGCTCGGGAGTCGGGGTGTTACAAATCCTCCCCCCTTACAAAGATTCCGTCCCGGAATCTAACTCTGACTCTGGAACAGAAAAGGATAGCGACTCCGCATCTCAGATTCGGGTTCCCAAGTTGCGCTGGTACCCTTATGATGTCTCCATTGAATGAGTACCAATGATATCTCTTTATTGCGCAATTTCTTTACCTTCCGATCAGTAATCATCTCTGGCTGCTCAGCATATCTCAACTGATCATCCACGGATATCTCTGATAAAGGCACATACTGATCCTCCTTAGCTAGACACTTTCTCAGATGGCTCACATGGAATGTATCATGAACACCGGCTAACTCTGGCGGCAATCTCAACCGGTAGGCCTGATCTCTGACCCTGGCAATTATCTCAAACGGCCCTATATACCTCGGACTCAACTTGCCCCGGTGCCTGAAACGAATAACACCCTTCCATGGAGACACTTTCAACAACACCTGATCCCCAACACTGAATTCGAGCTCTGAAGTACGGCGGTCAGCATAGCACTTCTGACGGCTCTGTGCAACTCGCATATGCTCCCGGATCACAGCTACTTTATCACTCGTCTCCTGAAGTAGCTCGGGCCCACTGATCGGTCGCTCACCGACCTCACCCCAACACACGGGGGTTAGACACTTACGGCCATATAATGCTTCGAACGGTGCCATCTTAATCGAGGCATGGTAGCTATTATTATAAGCAAACTCTACTAATGGGAGATGCACATCCCAGCTACCTCTGAAGTCTATGGCACATGCTCTCAACATGTCCTCAAGTGTCTGGTTGGTGCGCTCGGTCTGCCCATCTGTCTGAGGCCTGTAAGCTGTGCTCAGCTGAACCCGGGTACCCAGCTCTCTCTGGAAACTCTGCCAGAACCGCGAGGTGAATCGAGTATCGCGATCAGAAGTAATCGACTTCGGAACCCCATGCCGCGACACCACCTCATTAATATACAGCCGCGCTAGCTGGTCCATCGTGATCGTACCCCGAACAGCAAGAAAATGTGCACTCTTAGTCAATCGGTCCACAATGACCCAAATCATGTCGTTCCCACGCACCGTACGAGGAAGTCGGACGATGAAATCCATCGTGATGTGGTACCACTTCCACTCGGGAATCTCCAGTGGTTGTAGACGGCCGTGCGGCTTCTGATGCTCACTTTTGACCCGCAAACACGTCATACACTGCTCGACGTAACGGCCCACATCCCTTTTCATACCCGGCCACCAGTAGAACTCTCGGAGATCTCGGTACATCTTAGTGCTCCCAGGGTGAATAGACAACCTCGACTTATGTGACTCATCAAGAATCAACTGTCGCAAGTTCCCAACTCTGGGAACCCAAACTCTGCCTCTCAGCGTATATATCCCTCGGTCATCCCTGACCAACGACTCTGTCTACCCAACTAACCTTTCCCTCTTCACATTCTGCTCCCGCAGACCCTCTATCTGTGCCAATCTCAGACTGTCAATCAGGGTAGAGGTGATCTCGAGTCTCACAGCTCGGGAGGTAATCGTCTGAACGCACGCCTTACGACTCAAGGCGTCAGCTACAACGTTCGGCTTTCCAGGATGATACTGTAGGTCCCGAAAGGTTCCCAAAGTATATAGTAATAAACTGTAGAGGGGGGGGTGAATACAGTATTTAAAATCTACACACTCTTTTTCTCAATGTTTGTATGTATTATCAACAAATGTTAATTACAAACAAGCTTGACTGCGGAATTGTTCAAGCTGAGATGACAGAATACAACAGTATGGTTTCTAGTCTAAGACACACTCACACTAGATTACAATGAACACACTCACTAAGATGCACTCACTGTATTTTACAAGACTTTAAGGAACAGCTTTGGTAAACAGCTTAGACACACAGAAGCTTGTTTACAGAAGATTTGCATGCATGAATATCACACTTGCACGTTCACTCTTGGTTTAAGCACTTAGCTTTCTTCACATTCTTTCTGACCTTAGAAGCTTCCTTTTATACTCACTTAGAGGATCTAAGAGAAACATCTTCATTGGGCAGAATGAAAAAGGAGAAGTCTTGTTTGAAAAGACAATATAACTTTTCTGCACTTTTCTGAAAAGCAGACTTGCCTTCTCTTGTGCAGAACTTTTGTCTTTTTACTTTCTACTGTTGCATTGCCTTTAACCATTTTAGGAATGTCAACTTTGCGTCTTTCTTCCTTGTAAAGGCCTATTTTGATATAAGAAAAAGGTCTGTCACCCTTTTTCAAATATCCGTTTGTCTTCATGTAACAGAACAGCTTGGGCAGGCTGAGCGGTTCTGCTTTCCACTTTGTCTTCAACTGTGTAAACTGATCTGGTAGTTAAAAACAATACATGATGACTTGGAAACAAATTCCATAAAGTGTTTAGCCTGTTCACAAAGAACAGGTTCTGTTCACAAAGAACAGAACACTTTAAAAATGCCCAAGCTGCTCAACAGTGTAGAGCAGCGTAGACAGTTTATGTCCAGCCTGATCAGCAGACTGATCAGCTTGGACAAACTGTTTTGGTTGCAACACATGCAACGTATAGAACAGCTTTAGACTGATATTGCAAATCATTTTCAGGTTTCAATAAGGCATATAACAGGCCTTAAATTCAACCTACAAATGTATCAACAGGTTTGATTATAAAATCTCCCCCTCAGATGTAGAGCAGGTTTGACTGAGGCCTTTTTGTGCCTAACAATCTCCCCCTATTTGCAATAACCAGTCCAAGCTGGTTTTGTCAAAAATCACTATATATTTTTACAGTACATTTGCTGAAATAAAATTACAACATTACAGTAAAGTAAAAGATCAGTTTATATATACACTGATTCTTGACTATACTTGAACAACATATGTTCTTACAAAAGTACAACTAATGTGCTAATGTATTTTACAACTAATGTAAAAAATAAAAAAATTACAACTAATGTAATTGTGTACAACTAATGTACAGAGTGTACAACTAATGTACAGAGTGTACAACTAATGTACAAGATTTGGACTGTTTGAGACGGGAGCAGATAATGGCAAGCCTGTCCAACTAATGGACAGCTTCCATTCTTCACCTACCCAGATGGCAGGTGGACTTCATTCGACAGGGGGTGGCATCCCTTCTTTGAATCTTTTTAAAAGTTCTTCCCTTGTTTCTTCATGTTCTTCAAGTTCAGCTTTAAGAAACATAAAGTTAGAACTTTGGAGCTCACCTCTGTCATAAAATCCTTTCAGCTCTTCCCAGACAGCTGCTCTCCATTGGCTGGACTGACTGAAGGAGGTGGCAATTCTGAAGGCTGCAAGCTGCTTAAGACCAACTTTGTGTAGGTCAGAAGCTCTTTGAAAACATTTCTTCTGAGATAAGGGATCCACAAAAAATGCCCCTAACTCAGGCTCTTCAATCACTTTGCCATCTTCAAATTCAACTCCTTCAGGCAGGCTGTGGTCAACTCCTTTAATTTCCACAGCATAGTCTCCTTGTTCAATCATCATAAGGAGTTCTTCCAGCTCTGAATCTCTCTTTTTCCTTCTGGCCTTGATTTTAGGGGATATCACAGAGACACCCTCTTTGACTTCTTTAGGGATCAGGCCCAACTCACTCACTCTCTCCATCAGCTTCTTTATGTATGCCCTGATAGTCTTAGCCGTTTCTGACTTAGACTGGCTCAGGGCAACTGCCAGTTCCACCCATTCCCTGTAACCCATTTGAGCCACATCAGCGTGATCATACGATTCCAATTCAGGGCCTGTTGCACCCATCCTTGTGATCTGAAGTTTCCACTGAGTGCCTTTTCTTGATATGGGAACAGCTTTGACAATTCCTTCCTTGTCCAGCCTTCTAGTAGCAACATCATGAAATTTCTTTTTGGCCAAGTTGTCAAAATGGAATTTGGCTCTGGCAGAAGGTACTGTTGATTTGGTCACTGAGACCTGAGTACCTTTTTCCACTTCCTTCCCTTTTTCTCCTGCTGATTGCTTGGCAGCTTCCATTATTTTCTTTTGCACCTCCAAGGTAGACATTTTTCTTTTCTTTGCTTCTTGGAGGGCAAGAGACTTAGCAGCTTTGGCAGATTGTTCTTCTTTTCTTAACTCTTCCAGAGCCTTAAGTTGTTCTTCCCTAAACTCAAAGTATTTGTGCATAGGGAGGCCCATCTCTTTGGCTCTGGCTTTGTGAAACTGAGTTTCTGCCTGTTTCTGCTCAATAGGATCCACCGCTGCTTTTTCTTTTCCTTTAGCTGCTGCTTTAGGGACAGCAGCTTCAGGAATACTTTCTTCTTCTTCTTCTTCTTCTTTTTCCTCTGAAAGAATAAGGTGCCTCCTTTTGCTGCTAGGCCTGTCCTCAGGAATGACTTCCTCCCCCTTAGACTGAGCAGGGTTTGGAGAGCCAGCCTGAGTAGGCATAGCAGCTTGGGAAGCACCTTCAGCTGCACCTGTTTCTGCTGGTTGATCAGTTTGGGTTGCAAACACTGGTATCTCCTTAGGAGAAGGAATCTTCTCCCCCTTAGACTTAGTCTTCGAGGCAGATGATTTCTCCCCCTTTGAAGGAGATGATGCAGCGACTTCAATCCCTGGTCTGCCTGAAGACACAAAGTCAGCAGGCTTGCCAGCAGGTTTGGGAGGTTTAGGACCAACAAGGCTGTTCACTAAGTAAGCCAAGTTGTCCTTTACCTCACCAAGCTGGGAAAGACAGTTTTGAAGAGAAGAAGAATGGGAATCAGCAAAAGTGGTCAGCTTAACAATGTTGTCTCTATCAGAAGCTGTGAACAACAAACTTTGGAGCTGTGCAAGATGAAGTTCAAGAGAATCTTGCACATCAGCAAGGTTTGATGACACAGAATTTGATAGAGAACCTATAAGAGTGTTCAGGCTGGCCAATGTGGAAGGAATGGTAGTATTACAGGAAGTGAGGAGAGAGGACAGCTGTTGAGAAATAGCTGTCATAGAGGACACAGAGTCCTGTTGTGAGGAGAGGATAGAGGAAAGAGAGTTGGATACATTTTGCAGCTGTGCAGTGAGTGCAAGCAGCTGTGGAGAGTGGTCAGCTTGTGGAGTAACTGGGAAGGATTCTTTAAACGTATCAAAGTATGTTCCAAAGAACCAACTTTGTTGGTCAGCAATGAAAGCTGATCCTTCAAAGGCAGGTCTTTGGGAGATGGTGGTGTATGGGTGGACTGTTTGGAGTGAGTAGATGGAGAAGATGATGATGAGGCTGGTGTTTGAGGATGAGAGGGAGAAGGAAGAGAAGCTTTGGACAATAGTTCCATAGCCTGGGCAAAAGTAAGGTGGCCCAGGTTAGAGGGATCAAGGGGTCCTTCAGCAGCGGCTGTAGCTGCATCATTAGGAGAAGGAGATGATGTTTGGGGCCTCTCAGATGCTGCTTGTGTTGCAGCACCCTCATGAAGACCAGTGGTGGTTCCCTCTGCAGTGCCTTGGTCTAAAGGCACCTCATCATGGGGAGATGGGATATGCATTTCAACATCAGCAGTGGTGAAACCTGCTGATGGAATTTGCATTGAGGGATCAGCCTCACCAGAGGGATGGTATGATCCCTGAGGTTCATCAGCTTGTGTTGTTGGTCCCTCAGCAGCTGTTTGGTGTTGAACAGCTGAATCATGGGGGACAGAAGTTTGAGGCTGAGCTGCTGATTGGTC
>JAANYP010007071.1:0-26706 GCA_020465985.1 Centrapalus pauciflorus | reverse complement strand
TATATGAATATTTGTTGACAGAAAAGTTTTCGGTGGGAAGGCGGAGAATGTGTCAGATGGCTGGAAGGGTTAGGCGAATGGGTACAGAGTCTATGGTGGTGATGAAATGATGTACCGCCTCAATCATGAATGTGAGGTGGTGCCAGAACTATTTTAGGTAGATGATGGGTACAGAGATGGCAGTGGTTAGGGAGTAGAAGATGGGATGGCCTTTGAGGACATCAAAGGTGATATCCTCGACGTCAAAAAGAAGGATTGAAAGGTCTAATTACCAGTTATGGGGGCAAACTCGGTGAATTTGTTAGCTGAGAGAAGAGTTTCCTCTGACAATTGTTCATATTTATTTGGGATAGGTGGATGGGGAATGGTGAGGGTGATTCGAGAATCCATAAGTCCTTTAGAATTGCAACACAATTAGTTTAACAGATTTGTGTATAAATAATACATTGATATTAAGTCTGAAATAAATGTGAAATTGAACCCGTCTATTCTATTTAAAGCATCGTGATTTTTATCAATAGAACGCAACTTCTACTAAATAAAATCCAAAGTCGATAGTTGAGAGACTAATGTTAGAATTGACGTTTTCACTCAAACATTTATTTGAACTAGAACTAAGGGTGCAAAGGACATGGAATTATTATTATTATTTTTGATTTATATTGAAAAATAAAATGTAAATGAAAAAAAATGCAAAGTGTTGAAATTCGGATGATCCAAATTTCGGGTAGGTTATAACTTCAGATGATGTGATCCAAGACTTTGGTGGGTTAGAAATTTAGATGAAATGATGCATGAAACAAGTTAAAATTTGAAGAAAAACTAAGAATGGAAAAACGTGTGGTGGGGAGGACCTGAATTTCGGATGAATCTGAAATTCGAGTGAGAAAAGATTATTCTAAACACTTAGCCTATAAAATGAAGTCACATATTTCAGATTGGGTTTGAAATTCGTGTGGACCCGAAATTTGGATGGTCCTTGAAGTACACTTAGGTTTCTAAAATATATAAATGTTATCATTTGGAACCATCCGAATTTCGGGTGAACCAAGGATACAAATAATATATTTTCTAAGTATAACGTCAGGGGATACCGAAATTCGGATGGGGTCCAGGAAGTATGAAACATTAATGTTTGAAATTTATACCAAGTGTAGGGCACCCGAATTTCGGGTGTATCCGAGTTTACGCTTAGATAAATTTTCATTTAATGAGTTCATGCATGCATACATATACAATACAAAATATTCATAAAAATGCATGAAAATGTAGATCCTAAGGCTAAAAGTGATAAGAAACATTTTATTTATCTAAACTAGCTTAAAAAGAACAGATTTACAAACCTAAAAATTTAAAAAATCGGGTTTAAAACCCTTTAAATTTTCATAAAATAAAAAATCGTAAATAGATGTTAAACACTAAAATAAAGTGTCAATGATGTTACTTGACAGTAGATAAGCTGAAAAATGCAAGAAAAACAAGTTAAAACGGTCAAGAATGGAAATTGAATGCTCTAGGAACGGCAGCTATGGCGGTGGGTATTTTTGTCGTCGGAATTTTGGAGAGGAATGAGAAGGCGTAATGAAGAAGACACAAATCCTGCCTATATATAGGCGGGTCGGGTCGAAATGGGATAAGATCTGCGTGTTCAAGCTTCGACGGCGGGCCAAACAAAACAATAAAACGTTGGGCTAACAAAACTTAACTAACTAAACTTAAAAATTAAAAATGGCCCAATTAAAAATTAAATTTTTTTTTTTTAGGTTTTCTTAAGACACATTTATCTAATAATAAACTAAAACTCAACATCATCTTTTTAATTAAACTATTAACTAAGAATTAACAACAAAAATAACAAAGTAAGAAAAATCTTTTTGAGTTTTTAAAATATTTGGTGAATAAAAATAACATTAAAAAGAAAAATTTGAACATAAATTCTTTTTGTGCTATTTAGAGTACATTACCTAAAAATTGAAGTTAACCTAAAAATAAAAATAAATTAAGTTAACAGAACATAATATAAAGTACACTACACAACCTATTTTACTCCCCCTCAAATAAACAATTATCCTATTAGATTGAACCCTAAAACCTTTTACCCTTTGGAATGCCAAAAAACATGGATATAATAGGTGTCCCACTCAACTTTCAATAATTCATATAGCAAAATTCAGGATCATTCATATTAAGGATATACATATATAAATAAATATTGAACAGAATTTTGTGACACAACCTTTAAATTTAAATGACAGATATTTTATAATTAAAGGAATTTTAAACAATGACTAATTCGAAATAGTATTATTTAGAAAATATCTGTAATTTAACTAGAAGGTGGATTCACATGCCGATTTGAGATACTAAGATTTGAAAATGAGGTTCGTTTAAAGAATTAGTAAAAATATCAGCACGTTCAAATTCCTTGCCTACAAAATATAATTCAATTGTTCTTTTTCTACATGATCTTAAAAGAAATGATACCCGATATCTATATGTTTTGTTCTTGAGTGCTGCACGGGATTGCAAGAGATGGTATACCCTGAAGTGCTCTACCTATCGACTTTACAACCTGCATAATCAGCATCTGAAAATGTGGTAAGATCGAAATTAGTTCCCTTTGGATACCATAGACGAAGATCGGGTGTACCCTTAAGATAACGAAAATGCGTTTTACCGCAGTTAGGTCTGATTCTTTTGGGTCAGCCTGAAAACGAGCATAAAGACATGTTGAGAACGTTATATCAGGTTTATAGGCCGTAAGATAGAGTAATGAACCAATCATCCATCTGTAAGTTGTGTTATCGACACTTTTCCCGGTCGGATCTGTGTCTAATTTACAGTTTGAAGCCACGGGTGTTGCGATACCCATGCAAGAGTCTAACTTATACTTCTTTGGAATGTAAAGAGTATATTTCAACCGGTTCCCAAAGAACCCATCTACAAGTTGTTTGACTTGTAATTCGAGGAGAAAATTCGTTTCCCCCATCATACTCATCTCAAACCTGGACTCCATTAGCGATGAGAAATCCTTACAAAACTTATGGTCAGTAGATCCAAATATAATATCATCGACATATATTTCGACTAGCATTATGTGCGGGCCATCCTTTTTCGTGAACAGTGTTGTGTCCACCACACCTTTACTAAAACCATCACATATAAGAATTTTGAAAGACTATCATACCATGGGTGTGGTGCTTGTTTCAAACCATAAAGGGTTTTATCTAGCACATAAACATAGTATGGTTTATGTGCATCAATAAATCCTTGTGGTACTTTAACGTACACCTCTTCATTGAGTTCACCCTTTAGGAATGCTGTCTTCACGTCCATTTGGTACACCTTGAAATCTTTGTGAGCCGCGTACGCCAAGAAGATTCTGATTGCTTCAATCCGTGCAACTGGAGTGAAGGTCTCGTCATAATCAATGCCTTTTTGCTGCCGGTAGCCTTTGGCGACCAGTCTTGCTTTGTTTCTTACCACGATTCCGTTTTCATCTCGTTTATTCTTAAAAATCCACTTTGTTCCGATGATGGTTCGGTCTTTTGGTTTGGGAACTAACCGCCATACTCTAAGCTGTTCAAACTGATTTTGCTTTTCCTGCATTGCTAATATCCAGTCTGGATCTTTCAAGGCTTCATCCACACAAGCAGGCTCTATCATGCTAAGGAATGATGCAAAGAGACATTCATTAGCAAACGCCTTTCGAGGACCCTGGTAGAGATACCACCAATGATTTGTTCAGTTGGGTGACTGTGGGTCCATTTCGTCTCGTGTAGCAGGGGTGAACGTGATGGAATCTTAATGGTGAGTGTGGGGATGGATGAAGAGTTGTGACCGATGGTTTCAAGTGAAGGTACCACTATTTTCGGTTCAGGTTCTCTTGGATCTTCTAGAAGGGTAATGTTTGAAACTATGTGTGAGGGAATCAATGGAGTGGATTCAACTTGAGGTGTATCTGTGGATGAAGTGGATGGTGTGTGGATTGAATAGAGAATTGGTGGATGTGATGGTGATGGTTGAGCAGTTGACTCCGATGAGGATGTCTTAGCTACAGAAGAAGAAACAGTAGAAGAATTAATACTAGGACAAAAAAATTCTACATAAAAAGGATCAAATAAATTAACTAAATTAGAAGAAGATAAAGAAGTAGATTGAGATGAGTCTCCAGGCATTGGTGTAATGTGTGGTCCTAATTGGTCAACTTCCGGTGCCAGTTCAACCATTTCATCGAGTGTGATATGCACACTCTCGTTGACTGTCCTGGTGCGAGTGTTGAATGCGCGATATGCCTTTGAATTGGATGAGTATCCAATAAAGATTGCTTCATTCGCTTTCTCGTTGAACTTTAAGAGGTTGTCCTTGTCGTTCAGTACATAGCACCTGCAACCAAACACTCGTAGGTACTTGATATAAGGTACTTTATTGAAAAAGAGTTGATATGGAGTTTTATTAAAATTCTTATGAATTATTGAGCGGTTTTGAATGTAGCAGGCTGTTAACACGGCTTCAGCCCACAAGAATGGTGGTAGCTTAGATTAATTAAGCATCGTGCGAGCGGCTTCCACAAGTGTACGGTTACGTCTTTCAACAATGCCATTCTGAGGTGCTCGGGCAGCTGAATACTGATGATGAATACCCTTGGATCGCAGGAAATTCTTTACTACCGAGTTCTTGAATTCCATGCTGTCGTCAGATCAGATTGACTGTACTGATAGCTGTTGTTGGGTTTCGACACTATTAATGAAGTCTATGATTTGTTGAGCTGTCTCATCCTTGGATTGCAAGAAATTTACCCAGGTATATCGTGAATAGTCTTCAACGATAACCAACACATACCGCTTTCCGTTTATGCTTTACGTTCTCATTGGACCACATAAATCCATATGTAGTAACTCCAATACTCTTTTCGTTGATAGTTCAGGCTTTGGCTTGTGAGATGATCTCAAATGGTCTTTTTCATACCGAAGCTCCGGGAGTCCCTTGACCAGTTGTTTTGATGCCAGCTTATTAAGATTTTCGAAATTCAGATGGGATAGACTTTGGTGCCACAACCAAGAGTATTTTGATGAGCCTTTTGATATTAGGTAGATGCTATCCTTAACCATCAGCTTAGAGACGTCTATGGTGTAAAGGTTTGAATTGTTTGTGAATTTTCTATTTGAACTGTTTGTGAAATTTCTTGACCAACTTTTCTTTAGCTTCTTTCCGGTGCAATAAATGCAGCCTGTGCTACTCTTGTAGGTGCTGGTACTCCTTTAAAGCATCTTGCTGGTGAAGATTAATTATTAAAAATTATGTCTGACTTCCATAGTTCTTTTGCAACATATTTCGGATTTCACCAGCTGTTTTTACTTGTTTTTGTAGTTTCGATATGTTGTTGTATGGCTGAAACTGGACATATTTTACTTGACCCCAGTAACATAGAAGAACAGGTTAGTATGATTCTCTGCTATGTATTTATAAACTTCTTTTTTATTTCTTGAGTCTCTGATCATGTCCACTATTCCCTGAGCTGTTTCGTTATTCTTGTAAAGTCATAAATCAATCTATTCCACACAAATACAAATGTATACAGGGAGGATCACCAAGTTTTTTAAGTACTAAATTTCAATTTTACGAAAGTCCCTTATATGGCATCTTTAGTCAATATTTAATATTATCATCATCAATGTTTGTAACTGCCTATAGGAACTTCACTTCAAGTACCGTCTATATATAATAATATACATTTAAATACACGATGTTCCTTTGTTAAACAATATACAAATCAAATTTAAAAAAACATTTAATATTCATTTGTAAGTGGTGGGTAGGTTAAGGCATGAAGCCCTGGTTAAAGAACCAAGGTCTATTAGAAAATTAACTGGGGTAAAAGGGTCTTTTTTGTACTAGTGTGTGACACTCTAGAACTCATCACCTATCTTTTGCCGCTTCTAGAGGTACTTGTCCTATGAACTCTTATTTATGTGTTCGTTTGACGGTTAGTATTTTGGTCTAATTAAGTTCTCCATGAACGTATAATCGTTTTCTATCGTGGTCTCCTGTAATACTGTTTCATAATATTTTTGTTATCATTTATAATTTAGAAACACACTAACGATATGGTATATATTGTACGTGTTTTCATATGTTGCAGGTTAGTTACTTTCTTTTGACAAATACAAAGTGATCGACAGAAGGAGAGTTGTGCATGATAAATGTCGGTTTCGTATGAAAGAAATTACAATAAGAGGAATTGAATATGCATTCCCAAGATTGTTATTTACTTTTTTGTTGTATCGCTTGCACATTTGATCCTTATTTTGGTTGTAAACGTTTATATACTTGAAATACTTTTTGATCGATATGATATGAAATGATATTATTTTTATTAAATTGAATTGTAAGTAGAAAAACTATCACGAAGCAATTAAATAAATATTTGTATTTGCATTAAATTTTAAAAATAATGAATGTGTTTCTTTTGTCTAGAAAATATTGCATTTACGTAATTTAAAACAATAATAAAGTGTTGCAATAGATTGATAATGGTGTTGCAATTACATAATGACAACATTTGATAAGTGTTACATTTGATAAGTAAAGTGTTGCTATAAGTTGGTAACAATAAATTAACGTGTTGCTTTAGAGTATAAAAAGTGTTGCATTTATAAAGTGTTGCATTTATAAAATAATGGCAACACATTAAAAAGTGTTGCTTTAGAATATAAAAAGTGTTGCATCTATAATATATTGACAACACTATTGAGAAGTTTTGCATTATCTAGTGAAAGTGTCGCTTTAGACATAAGGAGACGTTGGCTAAGGTGGCACTACATCAAGTGTCGCATTAGGCCTATAGCAACACTTTTAACGCCTAACACAACACTTTTCCCATGTTGCTTTAGGTTCATTTTGTTGTAGTGTTTCCACTCTTAAAGACTCAAATCTTTTGGTAAGAACATACAATTCTGACTTCAAAGAATTGTTTTCCCCAGTGATTGTATCCATACAATTCTTAAGGACAATAATACTATCCTCAGCCATTACTTTTCCATGTAAAAAGGTTTTAACCATATCATGCTCATTTAACCAGTTCTTTTCAAACGTGTCCGATGTTTCTTTTGGAGATTTGGCCAGTTGTTCTGCTTTGACACACTTTTCTTTTTCAGAATTGTACTTATTTTCTTTGTCTCTGAATCTGATGTAGAACATTCAGAATCCCAGACTTGGCCATCAGATAGGCTGTAGGATCTTCCAGGTTCTCCCCCTCTACAGTTATGTCTGATTCAGAGTCGGAAGTAGTGGCATACTCAGCAAGTCCAACTCTGTCAGCCATATAACAGCTTCTGCACATGTCATCTTGACAGGATCTAAAATATGAATAACCAAGATTAACTGATTTGAAATTTATCAGAGTATAAATCAATAATCTTGCTTTGAATCAAAGTTTAATTAAGAAGTTTGCGGAATAACACTTAATTATTTTAACAAAAACTTTCAGAACCAATGAAGCATAAAACATAAGAAGTAATCAAGACTGTTTGTATTGCTGAATTCAATGATTACAATCACCTCTAATCTGTTTTGATTAGACGAAGAACACAGACTGTTCTTAGGGTTTTACAACCTTAGAGGCTTATGAAAACTTAAACAATAAAGCAATTACAGACTCAAAAATACGCAGAAAACTTCTATTGACTTCTATACAATATTCTGTCTATTTATATTGCTTTTTGGACTTGTTTCCTTGAAGGACTATGACTTCTCTGAAAGTAGATATGCTGGAATCTTCGTGTAGATATCTTTCCTGAAAATCAGCACTTTTTGTTTATGAAACTGTTGAGCAGCTTGAATCTCTTGACAGCATGAACTGAGCAGCTTGAGTTGTTTTACTCTGGCAGCTTGAACTTTTACACTGGCAGCTCGAGTTTCTTCAACTAGCAGCATGAACTTTGCATTTACATGAAAAATCTACTAACAGTCTGAGAAGTCTAACTAACAGCTTGAATGTACTTAAACTATTTCCCAACAATCTCCCCCTAACTTAAATTCTTTACAAGACTTTAAGTTCTATACAAAAATGGAAATAAGTAAGTAAACTGTTATTTA
Organism: Centrapalus pauciflorus; assembly: GCA_020465985.1. Classification (NCBI taxonomy): domain Eukaryota; kingdom Viridiplantae; phylum Streptophyta; class Magnoliopsida; order Asterales; family Asteraceae; genus Centrapalus; species Centrapalus pauciflorus. Next base: position 18,609 of record JAANYP010007071.1, on the reverse strand, counting down.
CAAACCAAGGCTTTCAAAAACTCACAACTGTGTAAGTTTATGATCTATAGCCTTCAAAAATTCTTTCTTCAACTCATCTCTATCACAAGATATTCTAGCTGACTTAATTTGCAGTAGCATATCTTTTGAAAAATTATAAAACTCAAAATTGAAGAAGATACCAGTCCCATCTGTGAATTTGATTCTGAATGTCTTTGACTTGACAAACAGATGAATCTGCTTGATCTTTTTCCCTTTCTTTTCAGCATCTTCTATCTCTTGTCTTGCAAAATCAGGATCAACCACTGTACTTAGATCTTTATTGAGCTGCTTGACCTGTGGAAGAGCAGACCTTACTTGTTTAACTGACCCTATATGGTACATCTTTATTAATTCTTCTCTGGTCAGCTTCTGTACTATCTGCCAAAAAGTATCATACTCCTCTTCAGGTCCAGACTCTCTTCTGATCACAAACTTTATTCTCAAGTCACGGTCATCCAGTGACTTAGCAAACCAGTAGTTGATTTGAGGTTTTGTAAAATCATGCTGATCAATCAGCTTCTCTATCTCCATAGCCTTTTGTAGTTGTTGCTCAAAGAGCACCCTTTTAACTGATGAAGGAATAGAGAGAGCAGCTTGATCAGTGGGAACAGGTGCACTGGCACCAGCTTCAGCTTGGACTGATTGGGTAGATGATTGGACTTCTTGGGATGGTTGAGCTTCTGGAGAGACTTTTGTTCTCTGTCTTTTGTCCATCTCCTTATCATGAATCTCCTGCAGCCTTTCAGTAGCCATGGACTGAGCCATTTTCTTCGGAATACCAGCTGCAAAGGCAAAATTGATAAGAAATCTTCTATGCTCAGCCTTGGAGTGCCCTGTTGGCATCTTTCTCTTCCTAGCTCCTTGCTTAACCACAAACCCCTTTAAGTAATCACCTAAAGTTTCATCATCATCCATTGGGGTTTGGGCTTGCTGCTCTAATTCTTTGTCTTGTTCTTCTGCTATTTTTCTTGCAACTTCAGCATCAAAGGCAATTTGGGCTTCTTTTGAAGAAAATTTATGCTTTGGAGACTCTATGAGAATGCCCTTGCCTTTGTCTTTTGTAGCAGATGTTGTAGCTTGGACTGTGCTTGTTGGAGCTTGAATTCCTTCTCTGATCACAACTCCAGTGACTTTTGAAGGAGCAGCTTGAGTTTCTAGGCTAACAGCTTGAGAAGCTGTTGGGACTGCTAGCCTAGAAACTGGGACTGTTGGTGCTGCTTGGACTGTTGTTGTTGTTGGAGCTGCTTGGACTGATGTAGGGACCTCCTGATTCTCCCCCTTTTTGGAAGCATTGGTTTGGTCAGAAGGACCTACAACCTTTGCCCCTTGGGTTTGAATCATCTGCTCTAATTTCACAATTTTATTTCCACAGAGAGTGAAGCCTCTATGAAGATAATCTATTCTCTTATGCTGAGCAGCCTCTGCCTGCTTGAGAGCAAAAATTTGGGCTCCCTGTGCAGCAATGATGGACATTTGATAGTCCAACATGGCTACAACAGGTTTGAGCCTGGGATCCGTTAAAAGCAATTGTTGCAGACTAGCCTCAAGATCAGAGAACACCTGAGGTGCTTGTGATCTATCACTGACATTGAAACCAGAAGTAGAAACTTCTGGGCCCCTCTTTTCTTGGTTCTGGGGACTTCCAGCTTGTGTTTGCACACTTGCTGTTGCCATGGGCGTGGTCTTAGCTATGTTGGCACTGTCCTGTGCCTCTTTTGCAGAGACATCAGTAGTGTCAGCCACATAACCCATATGAATCATCTCTGAAGAGATGTTCACCTCCTGAGAGAGGATGGGAGTGTCCTCAACTGGTTCCCTTTGGATATTCTGTGCAGGAGTATCCTCCTACACAGGGATATATGGCTCTTGCTGATGGGAGGAGGAGGAAGGAGCTCCTGGTCCCCTTTTTCTTTTGTATAGGTATCTGAGAGGGCGTGTTGGCTGTACAAAAGGATCAGAGGGAGTTTGTGTATCTTGAGGAGTGGGTTGGGGTCTTGGGGGTGAAGCAGTGATGTTAGGCTGAGCCTGCTCAAGACCCTCTCCTCTGTTTCCTGAAATGATGTTCATCATTGCAGAGGGCAATGGAACATCTACACTGACAAAATTGGCACTTGGCTTTATCAGCCTTTTGATTGAAGACAATGAGTGCCTATGGGAATCATGTATCCGTTTATGTAAATGTGAAGTTGTGCAGGTGTGTGCACTAATTTCTGCCAAAAATCTTGGATACATCAAAAATTTCCCATTCTTTAGGGAATGATGCCTTAACATCCCCTGAAAAATCATGTTTGAAAAATTGAACTGTTGGCCAGTAGAAAAGCACACTAAGGCAGTGGCAATATTTGAAGAAAACTCAGACCAACCAGTTCTTTTGGGGCTTAAACATTGCTGAATAATGTGCACAAGGTATTTCCATTTAGGAGAAAAATGTGCCTTAAGAAAAGTAAAAGAATCAGCAGGACCCCTATAACCAATATTTGGAAGACCAAAATGTAAAGCTTGAAGGGATAGGTCGGTCATACCTGAGGCATCTTGAAGATGCAAGTGACGTCTGATGGATTCCTCAGTGATATGGATAGTAGTTCCATCAATCTTGGAAAGGAGGGTAGGCACTCCATTGATGGTTTGAACAGATGTATGGTTCCAAAACTGTTCTATATGGGAGATGTATATAGTAGGGTTTATGGTTAGGGCATAATGAATATGGGAGTGCCTGAGGAAATCCATCATTGTATGGAACGGTTGGAGTTCAGCATGTTTCAGAGTGTATGGGAGACAGTTGTGTTCTTTTACAAAATCCATGGATGAACAAACGATGGGTTTAGGGTTTGAAGGAAGAATGTGTGATTCGTTCAGAGAGAAAGTAGAAGGCCGTGGAAGAAAAATATGTAACTGGTAGTTACAACTGAACGAAACCGGGACCTTTAAAGGTTTCGAAAAGGTTGGGTCCCGCGCACACATTTGAAAAGTTACCCAAATACCCTGCACACTTTGACAGATCAAGTGAAAATAACTAGCAGTCCGAGAAAATGAACTAGCAGCATGAGAAAATACTCATGCTGTTAGTGTAAAACTGTGCAACTTTTCAATGGAACAGTGTCTCCCCCTTAAATTAGCATACTGAGTCGATAATAATGAAAACTAATTAATCCATGTTTACCATACCAATATTTGATATTAGGAAAGTGAACCTTCCCACATCAAAAGCTTTTGTAAATAGATCAGCTAGCTGATCATCTGTATGTATTTTGGTAACTTGGATTAAATTCTTTTCATTACAATCTCTGATAAAGTGAAATCTGATTTCTATATGCTTGGTTTTTGGGAATTTCACTGGGTTTTGCACAATGCTAATTGTACTTGAATTGTCAATATAAATAGGAGTGGATAAGAAATTCATACCATAGTCTCTTAGCTGATTTTGAATCCACATTAGCTGGGAGCAGCAGCTTGCAGCTGCTACGTATTCTGCTTCAGTGGATGATGTGGAGACAGTTGTTTGCTTTTTGCATTGCCAAGAGACCAGTCTTGCTCCTAAGTATTGACATCCACCAGTTGTGGATTTCCTGTCAATGTTGCAACCACCATAGTCACTGTCAGAATAAGCAGTTAGTTCAAAAGGAGAGTCTTTGGGATACCATAGGCCTAAATGTGGTTGGCCTTTAAGGTATCTGAAGATTCTCTTAACAGCAACCAAGTGAGAATCCTTTGGAGAGCATTGAAACCTAGCACACGCACAGACAGCAAACATTATATCAGGTCTAGAAGATGTTAGATACATGAGAGATCCTATAAGGGATCTGTATAGATGAATGTCCACATCTATGCCATCTTTGTCTGTATGGAGCTGTTTATGAGGATCCATTGGAGTGCTTGCAACCTTTGTGTCTTGATAGCCAAACTTTTCCAGTGTGTCTTTGACATACTTTGATTGACTTATGAATAGACCAGTAGGCTTCTGTTTAACCTGCAGCCCTAGAAAGAATGTGAGTTCCCCCATTGAACTCATTTGAAACTTTTTGTGCATTAGGGCCTCAAAATCTTTGCACAACCTATCATTAGTGGAGCCAAAGATGATGTCATCAACATAGATTTGGACAAGTAGAATCTCAGCTTTGATGGTCTTAGTGAAGAGTGTTTTGTCCAGAGTGCCTCTCTTGAATCCATTCTGTAGAAGATATGATGATAGTGTGTCATACCATGCTCTGGGTGCTTGATGAAGACCATAGAGAGCTTTGTCTAGCTTGTACACCCTGTCTGGATACTTGTAGTCTTCAAAACCAGGGGGTTGACACACATACACTTCCTCTTCAATTGTCCCATACAAGAAAGCAGACTTAACATCCATTTGATACACTTTGAAGCCTTTGAAACTTGCATATGCTAGAAATAGTCTGATGGCTTCAATTCTTGCTACTGGAGCAAAGACATCATCATAATCTATTCCTTCTTCTTGAGTGTACCCTTGTGCTACTAGTCTTGCTTTGTTCTTGATGACTATCCCTCACTCATCCTTCTTGTTTCTGAACACCCATCTTGTACCTATTGCTCTCTTACCTTTAGGAAGATCCACCAGAGTCCATACATTCTGAATTTTGAACTGTAAAAGCTCTTCTTGCATAGCTTCAATCCAGGATGAATCTTTTAATGCTTCTGATGCCTTTTTAGGTTCCAATTGAGACATGAAACAGGCATGTTCAAAAGCAGCTAGACTGAATTCAGTAACTGCTTGTTCAGCAGCAGCAGTCTCATTGTGAACCATCTTCCTTGTTTGAACAGGAGTGCTTGGATCACCCAGTATTTGATTGAGAGGGTGATACTTGTGAACTCTTAGTGTGGGCTCTCTCTCTGTTTGAAAGGAAGTTCCAAGGTTTGTATCATCTCCATCAGAACCAGTGAGTGGTTCAGTTTCTGAAACAGCTTGACTTGAATCTGGGACTGTTTCCTGTTGTGTTGGAGCTGTTCTTTCAGAACTTTGGAGTGGCACTTCAGTGTCTAGATTTGTATCATTCAGGACCCCTGGAGGATCACAAGACAGAAGTGGTAGAGTGGTGAAATCATCCCAACTTGTTGAATCTGCAGCAGTCTGAGACTTTGTGCCAACAGCATGAGAAATTGTATTGGCAGCATGAGAATTTGTGTTAGCAGCTTCAACCCTGTATGCATCAGCTTCTGCAGTATACTCAACAAAGCTCAGAGAATTTGTTAGTGAATCTAAATCAAACAACCAATCAGGACCAGTGCCTTTGATATTAGCAGTATTTTCATTAAATTCAACATTGGCACTTTCTTCAATTGTTTTAGACACACTGTTGTATACTCTATAGGCTTTGCTTTGAGTTGAGTATCCTACAAAGAATCCTTCTTCAGCCTTACTCTCAAACTTCCCTAAGTGAGTCTTAGTGTGAAGGATAGTACATGGGCATCCAAAAGGCTTGAAGAAAGCTATTAGGGGACTTCTGTTATGGAATAACTCATAGGGAGTTTTCCCTTGTGATTGAACTACTTGAACCCTATTTAGAACATAACAGGCTGTATTAACAGCTTCTGCCCAGAAAGTCATTGGCAGATTTGAATCAGCTAGCATTGTTCTAGCAGCCTCAATTAATGTTCTATTCTTTCTTTCAGCTACACCATTTTGCTGTGGTGTTCTTGGTGCACTATATTGTCTAGCAATGCCTTTGGACTCACAGAAACTGTTTAGAATTTGATTTTTAAATTCAGTTCCATTGTCTGATCTTATCACCTTAACTTTGGAATTGGATTGGTTTTCTATCTTAAGGATAAAAGACTTAACTAGCTCAGCAGTTTCATCTTTGGACCTAAGAAAGTAAACCCAAGTAAATCTGGTGAAATCATCAACAATGACTAAACAGTATGCCCTTTTATTCAAACTCAAAACAGATGTTGGACCAAATAGATCCATATGTAACAACTGAAGAACAGATGAGATTGAATTTACTTCTTTGGCCTTATGAGAAGTTTTGTGTTGCTTACCTTTAAGACATGCTACACAATGATCATCACAAATGAACTCCTTTTGTGGTAATCCTCTTACCAGATTCTTTTTAACTAAATCATTCATGGACTTGAAGTTCATGTGACACATCCTTCTATGCCAAAGAGCAGACTCATTTGATGATGCTTTGGATATTAAACAGCTTAAAGTATTTGATTTAGTCAAGAGAGCTGTGTCCAGGCAGTAAACATTGTCCTTTCTTGGTGTTCTAAGTAAAACAAGATTTTCAGGAATTTTGAAATCCTTTGAAAGAACAATGCACTCAGAATCTGTGAACAGAACAATGTTTTGTTTGTCACAGATTTGAGAGACACTCAATAGATTGTACTTAAGCTGTTCAACATACAGAACATCATGGAATGTCATGTTGCCTGCATTAACAGTACCTTTACCTGTAACCTTACCTCCTTTTGAGTTGCCTCCAAATGCAACAAAACCTCCATCAAATCCTTTGAAATTTGACAAGCATTCAGAATTGCCTGTCATGTGCCTAGAGCATCCACTGTCCAGATGCCATCTTGTCCTATGAGGAGACCTGTGGTTGCCCTGCACAAATAACAGCTTAGTTAGTAGTGGAGTAAACCCAAACCAAATTGGTTTTGGGTTGGCCTTGTACATTGACATAACTAAAAACTGTTTTTGACTTCTTGTATTTGGTGAGATCTACTGATGGAGTCTTTGGAGAGTATTTAGTGATAATATGAGGTATCCAATTATTTTGATCATCTTTTCTTCTGACAGTCTCAGATGATTCACTAGCAGCTCCAGTTGGATGCCCAGCAGCTTGAGCTGTGTTTGTAGTGCTAACAGTTTCAGTTTTTGCACTAACAGCATCAGATTTTGACTTAGCAGTCTGATCTGTTGCATTAGCAGTTTGAGCAACAGATTTGTCCTTGACACACCATATTTGTTTAAAACTTGATTTAGGCTTTGCCAAAACTTGTTTTTGATGTGTGGACTGTTTTTTATTGACTTTTGAGAATCTGTGATCAACTGTTCTCTTTGGAGCTGCTGTGGAAGGTTTCACTTTTGAGTGCTTTGCCTGTTTAGGATTTGATTTTGTGTGATGCACAGTCTGTTTTGCAACAGCTGGTTTGTAAAAACAATCCTTGGCTAAGTGATTCTTCCTTCCGCAGTGAAAGCATCTTTTGACAGTTTGAATTGGAACACCAGACTTTTCTGTCAATTTCTGGTTCTTGTTTCTCTGGTTTCCTCTTACCTGCTGTTGTTTAGGAAACTTTTGAACACCATGCTTTTGGCATGTGCAGATAGAAACAGTTTTACCTCTTTTAGTTCCTTTTGATGAAGATGCAGTGTTACAGTTAGAATGTACAGAAACTTGTGGAGTAGCATTGCATACACTCATCTTCTCTTTTCCTTTCTTACTGGGAACTTGGACTTCTATGGGTGCACTCTTTGTGTCACAGTCTCTATTGTGACTCTTATCTTCTTTTAATTCAGGACTGTTATCAAGGATAGGATCTACAATAGTCATAGACTCATCTAGTGGTTCATTGACAAGTCTATCAGCAACTTCACTCATTGGATGAATGTACTTGTTATTATATGGAGGTGGAGTAGCTCTGTATCCTATTCCTTCTTTGGGATTGACCTGAGATTTGACTCTATCTTTGAATTGAACTTCCATTAGGTGTTCTAGCCTTTGATTTGCTAACTTGAAGTTACCTAGATCTATGTTAACAGATTCCAGTTTCTCATTAGCCTCTAACACCTTCTGTTCAGTTTCTTCTACCTTTTTATTCAGAGATTCTATTTTCTTATTGAGTTCCTTTTTCTCCCATTCATGATAGTTTCTATCATACCCCATTTGAATCTCATTATCCTTATAATCATTGATCTGTTTTTCCAGATCTTCTATGGCTTGCATATATTCATATCTCCTTTCTTCCATCTTAGCTAGAGTTTTGCACATGCTCTCATTATGATCTCTGTACTTTTTAACCATATTTTTGCATGATTGAGAGCAGAGTTTAGAATTTACCTCAGATGGTAGTTCAGTGGAGGAGACATTTGATGTTTCTGCCATAAGTGCTTGATTTTGGAATTTTTCCTCTGTCTGATCACTCCAGTCAAACACATTGTCTTCTTGAGAGACAAGTGCTGTTGATGAGAAAGCTTGGATGGGCTGTGAAGTCCTTGATGGCTGTTGACCTTGAGATCTACATTCTCTGGCAAAGTGACCAAGTTTATGACATTTATAGCATTCCACTTTTGATTTATCAAAAGATGGTTTGCCTTCTGTCTTAGCTTGAAAGTTGGTCCTACCAGTTTTTTTCAGAAATCTTTTGGCTCTCATGGTCAGCATTGCATGTTGCCACTTTAAATCCATCTCTTCAAGCTCATCTGGATGAATTTGTTCCAAGTCTTCAACATTTAGAGCAAATAATCCATCATTGGCAACAAAAGCTTCATGAGTTTCAGCAGAATTGCCATCACCACCTGAAAAAGAATCACAGTTTGTAACAACCTAATTTTTGATCTAGTCGTAAACTCAGTAATATTTTGAACCGATAATGCAATAATGTTGAATTATTTGAATTATAATTTAATTAATAATGAAATATTAATTAAATTATATAAATAATTAATTTATGAATTAATTAATTATTAAAGAAAACTAAATAAAAAGAGATATAATATACAAAAATGAAAGTGAGTTAGCTAGCAAACATAATTAGATGACGTATATAAACGAGAATCAACCTCAAAAGATCAGATTCGACTCTCTCTCTCTAGCTCTCTCTCTCTAAACTCTCTCTCTAGTTTCTCTCTCTAACTTCTCTCTAAGAATTCTCCTAAACCGACCGTCCGATCATTAAGATAAATATACCGTTAGGAAGATCTCGGCGAATACTACACGAATATACTAATTTCTGCTTGAGTTCATACGAATTGAGGTAAGATTTTATAGTTTTACGTTTTATATATATATTTGGTATTTTTCGAATCTATTAATTTTATGAAATTTGAAGCTATTTTATTAGATTTTAGCTAAGATAAGTATAAGATAATCGAACATAGGCTTAATATTGATTATATATGTGATTTATGCTTTAGAAATTCAAGTTTAGAGTTGAAAATATGATCAGATTCGAGAACATTATGATCAGATTCGAAAATACATAGAACAGACTCGAAAATCCATGATCAGACTCGAAGTGAATAAAATTCGAATCTAATCCACCCATAGATTCGAGATATGCTTCGAATCTGTGTGGGATTTTTCGAGTCTATGCATAGTTCAAATCTAATCTCCATATGTGTGTGTGTCTCGAATCTATCTATTAGATTCGAAGGGGGTTCCATTTCGAATCTGACTCTCTATATATGAACTTATCTTGCTCGAATCTAGCTAGTTAAACTCGAAGTATGTATATATTTCGAATCTACTCTTTAGATTCGAATGACCCTATTCGAATCTGATGCCTCTATTTCGAATCTGATGCCTTTAAAATTAAAAATCTGATTTAGTTCCAAGCCTAAGATGATATATGAACAAACAAGTTATCAGAATCAGATAAAATAAAGATTTTAACGACTAAAGAAATGATGATAATGATATGATATTGATATGGTATGATATGATAATTCTGGACAGGTTCAGTAAAATCCTGAACATTTAGACAAAGATTTTAAAAGATTTAAAGCGGGTCAGAGACTTGATTTGACAGAGAACAGATTGATAAAATCCTGAGATAACTCAGGTGGCAGATTCTTATATCTGTTTGACCAAGACCCAAACTGTGAGTTATAGATATTCAAATTGAACATGCAAAGATCCGTTTGAGATATATTGATGCTGTTACATTATTTGACATTCATTTATCAGCTGGATTGAGACCTGTGCACACCATGGATGGGTGTTGCCCAGTGAATCATGATAGCTATTTGCTTATCATTTCATATTGCATTTATTAGCGCTTCAGACTTTGCTTTATGATTGTTGCTATCATGACTCCTAAAGACTTATGCTTACTTCATTGATCAGACTTGATAAGATTTATTCAGCTTGACTAGCCCTTATGGTCTATTGTTCTAGACCTGGCTATTTCACCAGTTCTCATGAACTTGGTTATGACCTCCGATGTTCGGCCATGTTGACCTACTGGTAGCTAGCCCAGTATGTGGCTGATCCCCACGATATAAGCGTGAGTGTGGTTTGAACATCATCCGATCTAGATACTATATCTCAATCATGATGACGGCTGTAGCGGCAGCCAAGACTTATCACGCTTAGATTTATAACTCCGCTTGACACGCATGTTAATATTGAAAATCTATAAACTCACTAAGCTTTGCTTACAGATGTTGCTTTAATATTTTACAGGAAAAAGCAAAGGAAAGTCACCTGCCGGACCTAGTTCTTAGGTCTTACACGATCAAGACAGAAGTATCATAGACCTCTACTCAACGATCTCATTTTGGTACTAATTGGATGATGATATTGTGGTGATCTGGGTAGATTTCTTTTGATAATATGATGACATGAATTAGATTAGACTTGTGCCCTTTATAAGTTTAATTTAAAATTTGTAATATGTATTAAACTTAAACCCTAATAATTTGTACTGTAATTTAATTTTCCGCATTATAATTACTCTATCTTAGTTTGATTGATATCGTATTGCATGATGTGGGACCTAGACTGGTGAGAACTGCTCCGTAAGGGGTGGTCTTCACAGGATGGTATCAGAGCCCTAGTTTGAGCGAATCAAGTATTACGTAAGTATACTTGATCTCAAACTGAAGCAATACATATATATCAATCATTTAGGTGGATTGAACTGAGATAGGATGTACAGACTATTAGGATGGAAAAAGGGTACATAGATCTAAGTCTATAAACTGATAGTTAATTGATTTTAATTTTCAGTAGAAGATGTCAGGATCAGGATCAGGTGACATACCAAACAACATGACCCCACAACAAATGTTTGAGATGATGCAACAATTACTAGCACAACACTCAGAACAACAGAATAAGATTATGCAAGAACAGTTTCAGGCCAGAGATGAGGCTGAAACTAAAAGACGTAATGATAAGAAAAATAAGCGAAAAGATAAACAAGTTCAGAATGAAGAATCTGATTCTGATAACTCTACCCCTGAAACTCAAATCGAGCAGCCTAAAGGCTGTAAGTTTAAGGATTTCAAAGCAAGCGGTGCCCTGAATTTTGAGGGTACAGTTGATCCGATTCAGGCGATGGATTGGATCAGTCATACGGAAGAAATATTTAGAATCTCTGACTGTTTAGATTCTAAGAAAGTGAGCTACGCATCTGCGTTGTTTATTGGAGCTGCTCGTGCATGGTGGAAGACACAGAGAAGCATATACGGTGAGGAGGTGGTTCAGACTTTAGAATGGGAACAATTCCTCGAAATGTTTAATGCCAAGTACTGCCCGGTCGACCAGCGAGATAAAATGGAAGTACAACTGATGCAGTTGACTCAGGGAACAAAGACAGTCGACGAATACGAGCACGAGTTTTCACGTCTATGTGGTTACTCATCATACCAGGTTGCTACTGAAGAAAGGAAAATGAATAGGTTCCGAGTAGGACTCAATCCTAGATACAGACATCCAATGAGCGCAATTAAATATAAGAGTTACTTGGAAATGGTTGAAGCTGCAAGACAAATCGAGAGAGGATATCTAGAATACGGCGATCAGCTATACGCTCCGTCTACCAATCCGATGAACCCGTCTCCTCCAAAGAAACAACGATTTGGCAGATTCTTTAAGCCAAATAAATCTCAGACTCAGCAATCCTATCAGCATAATTCACAACCGAAAGCCCAAGCGTATTCCCTCACGAACGAACCACGATTCTGCAGGCGATGCAGAAAGTCACACATGGGGTTGTGCAATCCAGAAGATGTCACTTGCTTCTCATGCAACATGATAGGTCATAGCAGCGAGGAATGTCCACAGCAGGGACGTGGATGTGCAAAGTGCGGGAAACGAGGGCACTTCATGTATCAGTGTAGAAGCGGGCCGCGATATCAGTCTCAATCATCTGCGGGAGGTTCTTCGGGAAAAAGTTCTGCTGCAACGCTAACTGCCCGGACACGAGCTTTCCAAATCACTGCCGAGGAAGCCAAAGAAACGCCTGATGTAGTTACGGGTATGTTTTTACTTAATTCGATTCCGGCACGTATACTATTTGATTCTGGCGCAAGTCGTTCTTTTATATCGACTTCTTTTGCATCAAGACTACATAAAGCTCCATCAAAACTCCCTGTGATTCTAGACATTGAGACAGCCAGTAACAACTTTGTTATGGCTGATTCCGTTTATCGAAACTGCACTCTACTCATCGGTAACATTGTATTCAATCTCGATCTCATCCCGATTCCATTAAAAGAGTTCGACGTTATTATCGGCATGGATTGGCTAACGAAAAATGAAGCTACTATTGTCTGCAACCGCCGAATCATCCGAATCAAGACTACAGACGGCCGAGTGTTAGAGATTAAAGGCGAAAAGCGAAAAGGTGATCACTGCTTCATTTCCATTGAAAAAGCACATAAGTATCTATCTAAAGGTCGCGAATCTTATTTGTGCTATGCTTTATCCGAAACCAACCCTGAAAAGAAATCTCTGTCTGATATCCCGATAGTCTGCGAGTTCCCGGACGTCTTTCCTGACGACATTTCTGGAGTGCCACCGGAACGTCAAGTCGAGTTTAGTATTGACTTGGTTCCTGGTGCGGCTCCTATTGCGAAGGCTCCATACAGACTTGCACCTGCAGAAATGCAGGAAATGTCAAAGCAACTGCAAGAGCTGTTGGAGAAGGGGTTTATCCGACCGAGTTCTTCTCCGTGGGGTGCACCAGTTCTGTTTGTTAAAAAGAAAGACGGAACTTTCCGTATGTGCATCGACTACCGCGAGTTGAACAAGGTTACAATAAAGAATAAGTATCCTCTGCCCAGAATCGATGATCTGTTTGATCAGTTACAAGGAGCCAGTTACTTTTCGAAAATAGATCTCCGATCTGGGTATCATCAGTTAAAAGTCAGAGAAGAAGATGTTCCAAAGACAGCCTTCCGTACAAGATACGGTCATTACGAATTTCTCGTAATGCCGTTTGGATTAACGAATGCACCAGCGGCGTTCATGGATCTCATGAATCGCGTGTGCAGACCAATGTTGGATAAATCAGTTATCGTGTTCATAGACGATATTCTGATTTACTCCAAAACGGAGGCTGAGCATTCTATTCATCTGCGACAATTGCTAGAGTTATTAAGAAAAGAAAGACTCTATGCAAAGTTTTCCAAGTGTGAATTCTGGCTCAGACAGGTATAATTTCTATTATATAAGTCTTGAGCTGTTTCCTAACTATTCTTTGATTCACCTCAGAATTTGAATTTCTATCTTGATTCTTATAGATCCAGTTCCTTGGCCATGTTGTTTCTGGCGAAGGAATTTCCGTTGATCCTTCAAAAGTCAAGGCCGTTCAGAAATGGCAAACACCTCGCAATGCCTCAGAGATAAGAAGTTTCCTTGGATTGGCCGGTTATTATCGGCGATTCATAAAGGACTTCTCAAAGATTGCTGTGCCGCTTACAATGCTAACACGGAAGAATACTCCTTTCGTTTGGACCGATAAACAGCAAGAGGCATTCAATATTCTGAAACAAAAGTTGATTCAAGCGCCGATCCTAGCCTTGCCAGAAGGTAACGACGATTTCGTTGTTTACAGCGACGCTTCTGGTACTGGCTTAGGATGTGTTCTTATGCAAAGGGGAAAAGTAATTGCCTACGCTTCAAGGCAATTAAAAGATTACGAGAAAAGTGCACCAACTCATGATCTTGAGCTGGCTGCCGTCACCTTTGCTCTGAAAATCTGGCGGCATTATCTATATGGGACTCGGTGTCAGCTCTACACCGATCATAAGAGTCTCAAATACCTTTTTACTTAGAAAGATCTGAACATGAAACAGCGTCGATCCTTGGAGCTTATCAAGGATTATGACTGCGAGATCTTATACCATCCCGGCAAAGCAAATGTTGTCGCGGATGCGTTGAGTAGAAAAGTATATCCAGAAAATTGCTGTTATGCCCTAACTCCAGTTATATTTTCTTCTGATCTTATTGAAGATATTCGAGTCGCTCAAGCCGAAGCAATGAAAGAAGAGAATATTGCTTCCGAAAATCTTAAAGGGCAGCTACAATTACTATCTCTGAACCATTTAGGACTTTACTGTCTCCAGGGAAACCGAATCTGGGTTCCTAAATATGGTTCTATTCGTAGCACTCTTCTGTCCGAAGCTCATCAGTCCAAGTTATCTGTTCATCCTGGCAGCTCAAAGATGTACTTTGATCTGAAAGCTGACTACTGGTGGCCAGGAATGAAGAGAGATATCGGAAAATGTGTTGAAAGCTGCAGAATATGTCAGATGGTTAAGGCAGAACATCAGAAGCCCTTTGGAGATATGCAACCACTGCCAGTTCCTGAATGGAAGTGGGAGCATATAACCATGGACTTTGTCACAAAACTGCCAAGGACCAAGAGACAACACGACTCCATCTGGGTAGTCGTGGATCGATTAACGAAATCAGCACATTTTATTCCGATAAAAGAAACTTATTCTATCGATAGATTGGCGCAGCTGTACATCACTGAAATTATTTCACGACACGGTGTGCCAAAGTCTATCGTATCAGATCGTGATAGTCGTTTCACGTCCAGATTCTGGCAAGCACTACAAGAAGGGATGGGTACTCGGATTTCTATGAGTACTGCTTATCATCCAAATGCAGATGGCCAGAGTGAGCGTACTATCCTAACACTTGAAGATATGCTTCGTGCCTGCGTTCTTGATTTAGGTGGTAACTGGGATGACCACTTGCCGTTGGTCGAATTTTCATACAATAACAGTTATCATTCAACGATCAAGATGGCCCCTTTTGAAGCTTTGTACGGAAGAAAATGCAGAACTCCTACCTGTTGGCGTGAAACTGGTGAATCGCCAATAGCAGGACCTGCCCTTCTACAGTTGACTCACGAAAAGATTCAACTTGTTAGAAGAAATATTCTTGAAGCTCAGAGCAGGCAGAAGTCATATTATGACAACCGACATCGATCTATCAGTTTTGCGGTTAACGATTGGGTGATGTTAAAAGTATCCCCAATGAAGAATGTGGTGCGGTTCATTAAAAGAAACAAGCTAGCTCCGAGATTTATTGGTCCGTTCAAGATCGTTGAAAAGATTGGGAATCAGTCTTACCGTCTTGATCTACCAGCGGACTTAGCTGGAATACATCCTGTATTCCATGTCAGCCATCTGAGAAAGAGCTTAGCAGATGAAAGAGAGGTTCAAATACCACATGTTAACCTGCAAATTGATGAAAAGCTTCGAGTGATTGAAGAGCCAGAACGTATTCTGGACACAAAGACTAAGAAGCTTAGAAATAAAGAGATACAGATGGTGCTCGTCCAGTGGAAACACCACAAAGGTTCGCATCAGTCTTGGGAATCGAGAGATGTAATGAAAGCAACTTATCCCAGTCTGTTCGAACGTAGCTAACTTCGGGGACGAAGTTTGTGCGTGGTGGAGCCCATTCTGTAACAACCTAATTTTTGATCTAGTCGTAAACTCAGTAATATTTTGAACCGATAATGCAATAATGTTGAATTATTTGAATTATAATTTAATTAATAATGAAATATTAATTAAATTATATAAATATTTAATTTATGAATTAATTAATTATTAAAGAAAACTAAATAAAAAGAGATATAATATACAAAAATGAAAGTGAGTTAGCTAGCAAACATAATTAGATGACGTATATAAACGAGAATCAACCTCAAAAGATCAGATTCGACTCTCTCTCTCTAGCTCTCTCTCTCTAAACTCTCTCTCTAGTTTCTCTCTCTAACTTCTCTCTAAGAATTCTCCTAAACCGACCGTCCGATCATTAAGATAAATATACCGTTAGGAAGATCTCGGCGAATACTACACGAATATACTAATTTCTGCTTGAGTTCATACGAATTGAGGTAAGATTTTATAGTTTTACGTTTTATATATATTTGGTATTTTTCGAATCTATTAATTTTATGAAATTTGAAGCTATTTTATTAGATTTTAGCTAAGATAAGTATAAGATAATCGAACATAGGCTTAATATTGATTATATATGTGATTTATGCTTTAGAAATTCAAGTTTAGAGTTGAAAATATGATCAGATTCGAGAACATTATGATCAGATTCGAAAATACATAGAACAGACTCGAAAATCCATGATCAGACTCGAAGTGATAAAATTCGAATCTAATCCACCCATAGATTCGAGATATGCTTCGAATCTGTGTGGGATTTTTCGAGTCTATGCATAGTTCAAATCTAATCTCCATATGTGTGTGTGTCTCGAATCTATCCATTAGATTCGAGGGGGTCCCATTTCGAATCTGACCATCCAAATAAGAACTTAACTTGCTCGAATCTAGCTAGTTAGACTCGAAATGTGTATGAGTTTCGAATCTAATCTTTAGATTCGAATGAGCTTATTCGAATCTGATGCCTTTAATTCAAAATCTGATTTTTGTTCCAAATCTAAGATGATATATGAACTAACAAGTTATCAGAATCAGATAAAATAAAGATTTTAACGACTAAAGAAATGATGATAATGATATGATATTGATATGGTATGATATGATAATTCTGGACAGGTTCAGTAAAATCCTGAACATTTAGACAAAGATTTTAAAAGATTTAAAGCGGGTCAGAGACTTGATTTGACAGAGAACAGATTGATAAAATCCTGAGATAACTCAGGTGGCAGATTCATATATCTGTTTGACCAAGACCCAACACTGTGAGTTATAGATATTCAAATTGAACATGCAAAGATCCGTTTGAGATATATTGATGCTGTTACATTATTTGACATTCATTTATCAGCTGGATTGAGACCTGTGCACACCATGGATGGGTGTTGCCCAGTGAATCATGATAGCTATTTGCTTATCATTTCATATTGCATTTATTAGCGCTTCAGACTTTGCTTTATGATTGTTGCTATCATGACTCCTAAAGACTTATGCTTACTTCATTGATCAGACTTGATAAGATTTATTCAGCTTGACTAGCCCTTATGGTCTATTGTTCTAGACCTGGCTATTTCACCAGTTCTCATGAACTTGGTTATGACCTCCGATGTTCGGCCATGTTGACCTACTGGTAGCTAGCCCAGTATGTGGCTGATCCCCACGATATAAGCGTGAGTGTGGTTTGAACATCATCCGATCTAGATACTATATCTCAATCATGATGACGGCTGTAGCGGCAGCCAAGACTTATCACGCTTAGATTTATAACTCCGCTTGACACGCATGTTAATATTGAAAATCTATAAACTCACTAAGCTTTGCTTACAGATGTTGCTTTATAATTTTACAGGAAAAAGCAAAGGAAAGTCACCTGCCGGACCTAGTTCTTAGGTCTTACACGATCAAGACAGAAGTATCATAGACCTCTACTCAACGATCTCATTTTGGTACTAATTGGATGATGATATTGTGGTGATCTGGGTAGATTTCTTTTGATAATATGATGACATGAATTAGATTAGACTTGTGCCCTTTATAAGTTTAATTTAAAATTTGTAATATGTATTAAACTTAAACCCTAATAATTTGTACTGTAATTTAATTTTCCGCATTATAATTACTCTATCTTAGTTTGATTGATATCGTATTGCATGATGTGGGACCTAGACTGGTGAGAACTGCTCCGTAAGGGGTGGTCTTCACACAGTTATTAGATTTTTCAGAAGACAGAAGAGCAGTATTGTGATTATAAGAAAAGGATTTCTTTTTAGCATCAATCTCAGTCTCAAACACTCTTAAACTGTTATACAGATCATCCAATTCTATCTCATCAAGAGTGTCTTTCGTTCTCCACTGTGCAGCATAGACTGTCCATTCTTCTCCAAGAGATCTGAGAAACTTTCTGTTGACTTCATCTTGATCCAGATTGACCTTTGCACTTTCCAGTTCACTTATCAGTTTGTTGAACCTGTCAAAGATTTGAGTGAGGTTTTCATTCTTGCCACCAGAAAAGTTTTCATACTGCTGTTTCAAGAGGTCTTTTTGATTTCTCTTGGTACTTGCATTACCAGTAAACCTCTTCTCTAAGGCATTCCAAAGAGAGTGAGTAGTATAAAACTTTTTGAACTGATGTTGATAAGCATTAGGAATGGCTATTTGTAATAGTGTGAGTGCTTTCACTTCATTCATTCTAGCCTTCCTTTCAAGTTCTGTTTTTGGAGGAGTTTTGACTGGTTTTCCCTCAGCATCAAGCTCTGGATCAACTACAGGAGGGAATTCAACAGCTTCCCATATGGCATAATCAATGAATTGAATATGTTGTTGAATCCTGAGTTTCCACATCTCAAACTTAGTGGGCTTGAGCATAGGCACTTTGAGTCCTTGCCCAGATCGAATGCTGCTATTTTCAAATTCCATTGTAAAAGATTAAAAGTTGAAAGAAAGTTTTCGACTTTGAAAAACAAAGAACGACCTGGCTCTAA
>JAANYP010007070.1:0-140513 GCA_020465985.1 Centrapalus pauciflorus | reverse complement strand
CAGACTCCAAAGTAACCCATTAAGCTGGTTAAGACAAAGAGTCTGAAATAATCGAGGGTAGATAGGTCCATAGCTTTTCTAAAGAACCACTTTGTTGGTCACAGAGAAAGATAATCCTTAAAAGGCAGGTCTTTAGGAGGGGAGGTAGTATTTTTGACTTTTTGATTTGGGGGATGGAGAAGATGATGATAGGCTGGGTATGAGGAATGTGAGGGAGAGGGAAAGGAGAACAGTTAGCGAACTCCAAGCCTGGGCAAAGTGATGTGGTCCCAACCTTGGGGTCACAAGGGTTCCCATCTAGCCAGGCGGTCTGTAGCTGCTTCAATTCCGGAGAAGGGTTTAGGTTGGGGCCGTTTTCAGAGTTCTGCTTGTCTTGCAACATCCTGCCGTGAAGGCCAGTGGTTTTTTTTCCCTCCCATGCATTTATAGGTAAAATCACCTTCATCATGGGGAATGGGATATTCGCGCTTTCAACATCAACAGTGTTGAACCTTGCTATGGAGTCTGCATAGGGAGCCGAGCCTCCCCAGAGGGAGGTTAATGATCCCTGAGTTCATCGCTTGGTTGTTTGTTCCCTCGCAGCTGCTTGGTGTAGAACACTGTATCATGGGAGGCGGCAGTTTGAGTCTTAGCGCGATTGCTCGATACAACAGCGTGGGCACCTCGGGCAAGACTCAGGTGTAAGAGATTTGAGTGGGGGACAGTGGGGACTCGTTGGAGAGAGAGCCCTCCGGTCTATAAAAGTTCTCAAAAGCACTGATGAGAAGGCGGAAACATGAGGGTTGATAAGAGTGGTTATCCTCCGTTTGTACAACGGTTACCTAGTTAGGGCAGGAACCGAGGGTCTAGGCTGACTCTGGGTGGACTCAGGTTGGAGTGAAGCATGCTCCAATTGTGCTGAACCTTCTCCCAATATAGGAGAGGCAGTAGGGGTTGCTTCTCTTACTACTGAACCCTGTTGGGAGGGAACAGAGGAGGTGGTTGTTTGGGCTGGTTTCTTTTTGGAGAGGGATTTTCGTTGGTAGTGGATGGATGAAGTGGGTGATTGTGAAGATGTGATGAGGGGTTCAGACAGGACAGGTTTTGAGACTGGGTCAGAAACAGGTGGGTTGGCCTGTTCCATAGTCTCAGGTGCCACAAAGGCACCAGCCACAGAGGCTTCAGGGTGAGGAGCCTGCTCCCCCTCAGCCACAGAGGCTAAGAGAGCAGACTCAGACCGAGCTGTTTTGGCCTTCTTTTGCACAGGCGCAACTTCAGTGGTTGCCAGGGTCCTCTTAACAAGTTTGGACCTGGTTTTGGATTTTCTCTTGGGAGCAGCAGCTTCTGGATCCACCCTCACAGCAGAGGGTCCTTCCACCAATCCTAACAACCTCCTCATTGGTGTGGACAGAGGAGGCTCATTTGGGAGTACAACAGTGTAGAAAACTCTATTCCCTATTACAGGGAATGCAGCAGTATGAAGTAAAGGCTGAGAGTTGTACAGATGCTCACCACAAATGTGTCTGAATATGACACTCAGAAACCTGGGGTATCTAACAGCAGCTGGTCTTGGCTCTTGCTGCACCAGGTTCCTCATGTTCAGAAATATCCACTTAGCCATATCAATTGTAGTCCCATCCACCAGCTGTAGGACTATTGGGACTTCATCACGGCTCAGTTGGTCAAATGAACCAACTTTGCTACTGAAGCTCATCATCACAGAAGCAAATAGAAAGCTGTAGGTAGGAGACAAATCCTTCCTGTACAGCGTTGCTCCAATTTTTGGTTCTGCTACACCACAGAAGCGTAGCAAATTTTCCATTTGCTCATTTTCAGGCTGAAGCATATCATATGAATCAGCAATGGGTAAATGAAGAATCTCCCTGAGAAGATCAGCAGTAATCTCAATGGTCTGAGTCCCATTGAGAATAGTCCCCTTGATGACTTTGGTGTTGGGGTTGTAGGCACAAGTGTACCAGAAGTCGTACACCATCTCCTGGTACAGGACACTAGGAGTTGCAGTCATAACATAGTTCAACGGATGAACTGTCAAAAACTCCACCATTTGATCATAACCTTTCCCCACATAGTTTTTGGGGATTGTAAGGTTGGCAATGTAGTTTGTGGGTTTGAGGGTTAGCATTGTGGTGACTGATGGATGCTTCTGCACATCATCACCAAGAAACACTGGTAGGAAGGGGTTGTATCTGTGAGCCATTTTGGGAGTAGGGAAAGTAGCAGAAGCACAAGACACTTAGTCGAATATTTAGGGTTCTTAGAAGGCAGATGATAGTAGTGAGGAAGACGAAGATGTAACAGTATGAGGTATTTATAGGATTTGAATGTGAGTGTGTATGAGAGAGAAAGATTTGGGCGGTTGATTTGAAAAGGTCGTTAACGGAAAAACGGAACGGTTGTCCATGTCAGACCGTTTGTCAGACCACTTGAGCCCTTTTTAATCACTAACACACGTAACCCACATTATCCGCAGTAATTAAGTTAAATAAAAACATAAATTAAGTAACTTAAGTTTGAAGAAAGGTAATTAAAACTGTTGGTCTAAGCTGTTGGTCAAACCTGTGATGAGCAGGGTCATCACATGCTGTTCATTCTTCAAGCTGTTCCCTCAGCCTGTTCAACTATGTAGGAACAGGTTGTGTCCAATAGCTGAGCAGGTTACAAGATAATGTCTTGTAAGTCAGTGTGAGGGAATGAGAGTGAAGAATGGACCAGCAGATCAAGCTGGACGAGTAAACTGTTTGTGTTCAGCCTATTGTATGTTCAAGCTGATCAAGGATTCAAAAAAATGGCTAAGTACATAACACGCAGAGCCTGTTCTGTCTAAGCTGTTCTGAGAAACTTGATCAGTGTGAGACATACAAAGTTTTAGACCTTTGAGGACACTTAGTCACTTTTGTTTAACATGCCCAGCTTGCTGACAAGGTAATTAAACCTTGTTTCATCCAGAGGTTTGGTGAAAATGTCTGCAAGCTGTTCATTTGTGGAAATAAAACTTACCTCCACATTACCTTTCTGGATGTGATCCCTGATGAAGTGATGTCTGACTTCAATATGCTTTGTTCTTGAATGAAAAACCGGATTGTTGGAAATGGCTATGGCACTTGTGTTATCACACAGAATACGAATTTTCCTATACACAAGCCCATAATCTTTAAGCTGATGCTGCATCCACAAAATCTGCCCACAGCAGCTTCCAGCAGCAATGTACTCAGCTTCAGCAGTAGAAGTAGACACTGAGTTCTGCTTCTTGCTGCACCAACTTATCAACTTACCACCAAGGAGTTGACATCCACCTGTTGTGCTTTTCCTATCTAGCCTGCAGCCTGCAAAATCAGAATCTGAATAACCTGTTAGTTCAAGGCTGGAGTCTTTGGGATACCAAAGACCCAAACCGGGTGTACCCTTCAGGTATCTGAAGATTCTCTTAACAGCAGCTAGATGAGATTCCTTTGGATCAGCTTGGAACCTAGCACACAGACAGGTGGCAAACATAATATCAGGTCTACTAGCAGTTAAGTATAGCAAGCTCCCAATCATACCTCTGTAAGCTGTTACTGAAACAGCTTTGCCACTGGTATCAGCATCCAATTTTACATTGGTTGCCATTGGGGTTTTAATAGGAGAACTTTGATCAAATTTAAACTTTTTCAAGAGATCTAAGGTATACTTTCTTTGATTTATGAAAATTCCAGTTGAGGTTTGTTTAACCTGTAATCCTAAAAAGAAAGTAAGTTCTCCCATCATACTCATTTCATATTTAGATTTCATGAGTAATGAAAAATTCTTGAATAACTGCTCATTGGTAGAACCAAATATTATATCATCCACATAAATTTGAACAAGCATAATATCAGATTTCACCTTCTTTATGAACAGTGTAGTATCCACTTTACCTCTGGAATACCCATTGCTCATAAGGAACTCAGTAAGAGTGTCATACCAGGCTCTAGGGGTTTGTTTGAGACCATAGAGAGCTTTGTCCAACTTATAGACAAAACCTGGATGATGTTCATTTTCAAAACCTGGAGGCTGCTTGACATAAACTTTTTCTTGCAGCTTTCCATTTAAAAATGCACTCTTAACATCCATTTTAAATACCTTAATGCTCTTATGAGCAGCGTAGGCTAGATACAAACGAATTGCTTCTAGTCTGGCCACAGGAGCAAATGTCTCATCATAGTCAATTCCTTCCTCCTGTCTATAACCTTGAGCAACCAGTCTTGCCTTATTTCTTATGACATGACCTTGTTCATCCATCTTATTTCTGAAAACCCATTTAGTGCCAATTATAGTTTTGCCTTTAGGTGCAGGGACCGGCTTCCATACCTTGTTTCTCTCAAAGTGATTGAGTTCTTCTTGCATGGCAGTGATCCAATTGGCATCTTTTAGTGCTTCATCAACTTTCTTTGGCTCCATTAGTGAAACAAAACTAGAGAACATACAGAAGTTCCCTAAGCTGTCCCACCTTGTTTGTACCCCTTTGTTGATGTCACCAATTATTTGATCATTGGGGTGACATCTGATCCACTTAGGATCATTCTTCAATGATGATTCTCCTGAGTTATCAGCAGCTTCAGCAGGTTCTGTTGAACAGCTCTCAAGATTTT
This sequence comes from Centrapalus pauciflorus, assembly GCA_020465985.1. Lineage (NCBI taxonomy): Eukaryota > Viridiplantae > Streptophyta > Magnoliopsida > Asterales > Asteraceae > Centrapalus > Centrapalus pauciflorus. Next base: position 135,906 of record JAANYP010007070.1, on the reverse strand, counting down.
CAGACACACTGTTGTCTTGAGCCTGCTCACTTGTTGAACATGACTGACCACTGTTGAACATATCAGTAGAGGAACCAGGAAAATCAGCATTGATAGGTTCAGGACATGCAGTTGTAATTAGGTCAGTACACTTATTCCCACAGGGTGTATTGACATAATCACCATCATGCCCATCATGATTAACAGGTTCCACACTGGGTGTTGTGGAAGCTTTTGAGTCCTCTTCACGGTTTGAATGCATCAGATCATCAAAGTTTAATTCTTCTGAAACTGATTCAGGAACAGCTTTGGTAGTAGCATTCTTGGACTCTTCAAAGGTGACATTGATAGATTCATCTATCACCTTTCTTTTGTTGTTGTACACTCTGTAGGCTTTAGAGATAGCAGAGTAGCCAACAAACACACCTTCATCAGCTTTTGGTTCAAACTTTGCCAGTTGATCCCTTTGATTCAAAATGAAGCAGGGACAACCAAATACATGGAAGTAACTGACATTTGGTTTCCTCCCTTTGAGCAGCTCATAAGGAGTCTTGTTGAACCTTTTCACCACTAAGGATCTGTTTTGGGTGAAGCAGGCAGTGTTAACAGCTTCAGCCCAGAATGATGAAGGTAAACCAGATGCACACAGCATGGTTCTAGCAGCTTCAATGAGAGTTCTGTTTCTCCTTTCAGCAACTCCATTTTGTTGTGGAGTTCTTACAGCTGAAAAGTTTTGAGTAATTCCTTTCTCTTCACAGAAGTCTTCAAGAGTACTGTTTCTGAATTCAGTACCATGATCACTTCTAAGCTGCTTTACTTGGGCAGAGTTCAGCATTTCCATCTTTTTCACAAATCCAATAATTTCTCTAGCAGCCTCTCCTTTGCTCTTCAAGAAGATAACCCATGTGTACCTGGAGAACTCATCAACCATTACTAGAGTGTATCTTCTTCCTCCTAGACTTGGGACATTAACAGGTCCAAACAAGTCCATATGGATTAAGAAGAGAGGAGTATCAATAGAGAAGTTATGTTTGGATTTAAATGATGATTTTCTCTGCTTGCCTTTCTCACAAGCTGTGCAGAGTTTATCTTTAACAAAGGTCATAGAAGGCAAACCTGTCACCAACTCTTTCTTACAGAGTTTGTTGATGTTCTTGAAGTTCAGATGTGACAGCCTTTTGTGCCATAACCAGTTTAAGTCTGCATTTGTTCTTGTGAGGAAGCAGGTTTCAGTTGTGGGATCAGCAGATTGCATGTCCACAACATATACACCTTTCTTTCGTTGAGCACACATCACAACTTTGCCTTGGGGATCCAATACGTAACCCAGGTGCTCATCAAAGTTAACCTTATAGCCAGCATCACACAGTTGGCTTATGCTAACAAGGTTATGTTTTAGCCCAACCACATAGGCTACTCTTTTGAACACTGCAGCACCAGCTTTAAGAGTTCCATATCCCTCAGTGGATCCCTGTACATTGTCACCAAATGTGACTTTTGGCCCTTTTTCAGGCCCGAGATCACTCAGCAGGTCCTTACAACCTGTCATATGCCCTGAGCAGCCACTGTCCAAGTACCAAACCTGGGATGGTTGTTTTTCCTGCAGAGTGATAAGAAGAATATTAGATACTTTTAGGGGAACTGATCACAGAGATGAGTTCTCCTACTTCATCAACATTTGTTGATGGACTTGTGATGTCAACACTAATATTTCCTATTTGAATGGTATCAGTTTGAATACCACTCTCATTGGCTAAGATGTTTCCAACACTGTTTATGTTGGCAGTGAGGGAAGCATCAGAGTCAGCAGGCCTCATGTCCACAGTTTCAGGACAGTCTTTGGCCAGATGTGTCTTCATTCCACATTTATAACACTTTCTCCTTTTAGCATTTTTGGAAGAAGACCTTTCAGAAACACATTCTGGGTTATATCTGTTGATTCCATCAGCAGGTTTAGCAAACTTATTGCTTTTTGATGAATCAACAGCTTGAGTGGAAAGTTCAATAGCCACAGATTTGCCTGTCTCTTCTTTCCTCTTTTTAGGAGGGCAGATATCAAAGATAGGAAGCTTAATTGGCTTTTGAACCTCCACAGGTTTAGGAAACCTATTCCCAGATCTCTCAGGCTGAGCCATGACTTTGCCTTTGCCCTTCCTGAGATGTGTTTGATGTTGCCTATCAACATAATCATTATTTCTGGTTTTTAAATACTTATTCTCATTTAAAACCAGTTTACCACTATGATTTGAAAACTTATTTGAAATCACAGCAGGTTTGCCTTCAACCTGAGACTTATTCTTGTTAAAGGCAGACTGCTTACCTTTTGAAAACTTATTTTCAAAATGTTCAGCATTAAAAGGATTAGTATGCCTTTTTACACCAGCTTTAGACCCAAAGTCTTTTTTGTCAACAGGTTTGGTGTCCACAGCTGCAGTTTGGACATGCTTTCCTTTCTTTTGCTTGTGTGAATCAGCAGAACACTTAGCAAGCTCATTTGATGGAAAACTCATTTCATCAACAGCTTTTGAGCTAGGTTCACACGAGCTGTCAGTGTTTTGAGGCCTGACAAACCTGTTTGTTGAGATTAATATACCATTCACTTTTTGAATAAAAGTGTTTGGAAGCTCACCAAGAGTGGACAAGTCTTCTTTTAAATTATTAACCTCAACAATGGAAGCTGCTGTGTCAAGATCCCCTCCAAGATAGGCTTGGATTTGTGTAGGAATCTGCTGACTTATGCAGTGGCTGACTTTTTGTGCAGATTGGCACCAAGAGTCAACTATCTTTTGAAGCTTAGCATGTTTTATATCTGTTTCTCTCTTTTCTTCCAGTAAAATGGAATTGATGTGTTTTAATTCATCAAGCTCAGCTTCCAACTTATGGAAGCTGTCCAGTTTACTGGACTTTGTTTCAATATCAGTTTTAAGCTTAGAGATTTCTGATAATAAAGCAGCATGCTTCTCAACAGCAGCTTTTAGATCAACAAGCATATATTCAAACATTTTAACTTTTTCTTCAGAACTGTAATCCATAAAATTTTGTACCTTATACATCATTGTAGGGTTCCAGTTCTCCAAGCTGCTGAAAGCTTCAGCTTCAGCCAGATCCTGTTTAAAGTTGCTTGTTGATGGGACATTAGTGTTGGCCATCAGACAATTGTTGTCTTCTTCATCAGATGATGAATCAGACTCCTCCCAGTCACAAGTTTCAGCCATTAGTCCCTTTTGCCTGTTAGAAACCACTGAGTTTTCTAACTTCCTCAGCTTAGCCATGGACATAAGGTACTTAACCCTATAGCCATCATCCTTGTTTGTCTTGTGTGGTTTGGATGTCCGACCAACAGCTTTTGACACACAGTCAGCAGCTATATGGCCAATTTTGCCACATTTGAAGCACTCAACTTTGGTCTTGTCAAATGCTTTCTTTTTGACAGCATTTGAGCTTCCCTGTAGCATGTTTCTTCCAAATCTTTTCTTGTTGAACCTTTTGACAAGCATGACTATCATCTGCTCATCATCCAGTTCAGTACTATCTGCATTGTCTTCCTCATCAGACATTTCCTCCTTATCATCAGCCTATTGATCAGGTTGAGTGAACACATCACTCACTTGATTTACAGGTTGTCTCACACTAGCCACAAAGGCTGCACCTTTCTTAGATATTTCCAAGGCATTTCTCTTCTGTTGCCTTGATTGCTCATCATTTAGTAAGGATCCATATAAGTTAACAAGATCCATACTTTTGATGGTACCTGAATTCCTTAAAATTGTAGAAAAATAATTCCATTCTTCAGGCAGAACATCTAAGAACTTGTTTACCAAAGTCAGGCTGTCCTTGGTGATCCCAACAGCTTTGAGATCATTTACAAGAGCAGTAAACCTGGTGTAGGTTTTAGTGAGAGTCTCCTTTGGTTTTGCAAAGAAGAGTTCATACTGTCTAACAAGATTATTAATCCTGTTGTCAAGTGTGATTGTGGGTCCATCATAGATAGTACACAAAGTATCCCACATCTCCTTTGCAGTCTTCATCTTCTCAACCTGTTTGAACACATCATCAGGTAGAGAGATGACCAGATTGTTTCTGGCCTTTGCATCAAGAGCCACCAGTCTTTTGTCTTCATCAGACCATTGAGCTTTTGCTTTCTCAAATGTTCTGATATCAGGAGCAGCTCCTTCAACAGCAGGAGTTATTGTTGTAATAGAGGTTGGCACATAGGGACCATCCATTACAATCTCAGGTAGTTGTACATCCAGATTCTCTAAGTAGAGCATCATTCTGCACTTCCAACCAGAAAAGTTCTGATGATTGAACTTTGGAGGTTTGCCCATTGAGCCATTGTCATAGTATGAGGAATTTGCAGCACTGTTGTCCATGGAAATTTTGGGAGAATGAGAGATCTTGAATGACACACACTCTAAACTGCTCTGATACCAGTTGTAGGTCCCAAAAGATATCCCAAGTGTATAGCTTTAAGCTGTAGAGGGGGGGTGAATACAGCACTTTAAAAACTACACACAATTTTTTCAATGTTTGTATGTATTATTAACAAATGTTAATTACAAACAAGCTTGAATGCGGAAAGGTTCAAGCTGAGATGACAGATACAACAGTATATCTAACTAGTCTAAGACTGACTTAAACTAATTACAATAAATACACTCACTAAGAATCACTCACCATGTTTACAAGACTCTGAGGAAAAGCTTGAACAAGAACAACTTAGACACTGAGTACTGTTTTATTCAAGTAGACTTGCATGCATGAAAGACACACTTTGAATGCACGTTCACTCTTGTTTTCAGCACTTAGCTTTTTTTTTTTTTGGCTTAATTGATCAATCCTTGGAAGTTTCTTTTTATACTCACTCGGAGGATCTAAGTGAAGCTTTTTCATTGAACGGAATGAAAAAGGAGAAGTCTTGTTGAAAAGACAACATAACCTTTTCTGCACCTTTCTGAAAAGCAGACTTGTCTTCACATGTGCAGAACTTTTGTCTTTTCACTTTGTCTACTGTTGCATTGCCTTTAACCAAATAAGGAATGTCAACTTTGTGTTTTTCTTCCTTGTAAAGGCCTATTTTGATATAAGAAAAAGGTCTGTCACCCTTTTTCAAATAACCTTTTGTCTTCATGTAACAGAACAGCTTGGGCAGGCTGAGCAGTTCTGATTTCCACTTTGTCTTCGACTTTGTAAACTGATCTTGTAGTAAAAAACAATACATGAGGACTTGGAAACACTTTCCATAAAGTGTTTAGCCTGTTCACAAAGAACAGGTTCTATTCACAAAGAACAGAACACTTGTAAACTGCCCAAGCTGCTCATCAGTGTAGAGAAGCGTAGACAGTTTATGTCCAGCCTGTTCAGCAGACTGAACAGCTTGGGCAAAACTGCCTTTGTTGGAACACATGCAACATATAGAACAACTTTAGGCTGATATTGCAAATCATTTTCAGGTTTCAATAAGGCATATAACAGGCCTTAAATTCAACCTTCAAAGGCATCAACAGGTTTGATTAATAATCTCCCCCTCAGATGCAAAACAGGTTTGACTGAGGCCTTTTTGTGCCTAACAAATACCAAGAATCACTTCCGCTAAACCCATGTCTTTCATGTCAAATTTGGATTTCAACATCTCTTTCGCTGAATTAATCATTCTTTCGTTACTATCAACGATCAGCATATCGTCTACGTATAAACAAAGAATGACATATCCATGTTTTGTATCTTTCATGTACACATACTTATCGCATTCATTAATTTTAAATACACATTCTAGCATGACGTGGTCAAATTTTTGATGCCATTGTTTGGGAGCTTGCTTCAAGCCATATAATGACTTAACAAGCCTACAAACGTTCTTTCCATATCCGGGAGCACTAAAACCTTCGGGTTGCTACATATAGATCTCCTCTTCTAAATCAGCATTTAGAAAAGCCGTCTTCACATCCATTTGGTGCACTTCTAGATTTCTTATTACAGCAATGGCAAGCACCAATCTAATGATGTTATTCACGTCACCAACGAATATGTATCAAAGTAATCAACACACTCTTTTTGTTTGTAGCCTTTGATTACCAAACGTGCTTTATATTTTTCAATGGAACCATCAGGCTTCATTTTCCTATTAATAATCTGTCGGTAACCTAGTGGTTTACAACCTTCAGGAAGGTCCACTAGTTCCCAAATGTTATTTTGTAAGATTGACTCAATTTCACTCTTGATGGCTTCTTTCCATTGAGGTCCTTCAGAAGAAGTTACCGCTTCTTGGTAAGTTTTGGGTTCACTTTCAACCATTTAATTGACAAAATCATCTCCATATGATTTTTCAACCCTTTTCCTTTTACTTATTCTAGGCTCAACCTCTTTTCTTTCAAGTCGTCCTAATGTCTCATCTTGGACATTTTTGTCAATCGATTTAGACGAACTATCACGATCCTTTTGTAAACAAGGAAATATATTTCAAAGAAGGATGAATTCCTTGATTCCATGATGGTATTCTTGTGAATTTTAGGATTTTTAGACTCATGCACAAGAAACCGATAGGCACTACTATGATGTGCATAACCAATAAATATGTAATCAGCCGTTTTAGGTCCTATCTTTTGAGCCCTAGGTTCCAGTACAACAACCTTTGCTAGGCACCCCACACTCGTAAGTACTTATAGGATGACTCTATTCCCATCCAAAGTTCACACGGTGTTTTGTCCATTTTCATGCGGGGTATCTTATAAAAAATATAAGTAGCCGAGAGGATAGCTTCTCACCACATTTCTTGGTTCATTCCCGAACTAATTAACATGACATTTGCCATTTCTTTCAAGGTTTGGTTCTTTCTTTCCGCAATTCCATTTTGTTGAGCTGAGTAAGCAGCGGTGAATCGTGTCAGATTCCACGTTGAGCACATAAATTTGCGAAAGGTGACACATATTCACCTCCTCGCACTAGTACAAAAATGGGCTTTGGTCAGACATGCTCGAAATCAAATCGTCACACATTAGAATATTTGTGTGACTAAAGATACAAAACTAAAATTTACGTCATTCTTTTACTCACATCTGAACTCCAATCGTGTGACTAATCTGAAATGTATTGCCACGCCTTCGAACATTAATGTGACTAAAGGGATCTGGTGTTTTTTTTGCTGATTAAGTTCGAAGCATTAGTCACGTTACACACACAAAATGTGACAAAACGGCGTCACGCAGTTGAACAATGTGACTAAATGCCACTATATGGTCACATGAAGTAATTTTTTATGTCACTAAATCATGAACTCGAGTTTGTCACACACGATTTGAATGTAGCCAAAAGCAGATACCATATGGTCACATAAGTTAGTATATGTGTCTAAAGTGTAGTGTGTCTTAGAATGTCAAAATCTAATACGTATTAGTCACATTGAGTGCCGTTTTGTGTGACTAAATCATATGCCACTATATTGTCACTTGAATATTTTTTTGGGTGACCAAATCATATTCCACTATATGGTCACATGAAGTAATCGTATGTGTGAGTAAATCATATTCCATATATGGTCACATGAAGTAATTTGTTATGTGACTAAATCATGAACTCGAATTTGTCACACACGATTTCAGTGTAGCCAAAAGCAGATACTATATGGTCACATAAGTTAGTATGTGTGTCTACAGTGTAGTGTGTGTTAGAATGTCAAACTCTAATACGTATTAGTCACATTGAGTGCCATTTTGTGTGACTAAATCATATGCCACTATATGGTCACTTGAATAATTTTTTGGGTGACTAAATCATATTCCACTATATGGTCACATGAAATAATTGTATATGTGACTAAATCATATTCCACTATATGGTCACATGAAGTAATTTGTTATGTTACTAAATCATGAACTCGAGTTTGTCACGCACGATTTCAGTGTAGCCAAAAGCAGATACTATATGGTCACATAATTGTTTGTGTGACTAAATCATATTCCCACTACAATAATTTACTGCACTATAAAATAAAATGTCGAAGTCACATAGAAATTAAGATACATATAGATAGATAATCATTCCATAAATTAATTAATTAAAAGGTAATTTACAAAACTAATATATTACAATTAATATTGCTAGTGTTCCAGCGCACGACATGGTTCGATCACTTGGATATTTGTATAACAATACTTCATAGTTGCTTCGATAATAATCATATCTCGATTCAGTACCCAAGTCACGTTGATCCACACGTGGCAAAATGTCATCATTGTGCGGGTAAATGACGGTGCTAAATTCCTCATCGATTTCATCATATATATCTCTGTAATTCTTCGGAGGTGTGTTGAAGACTAGGGGTGTTCCTAAAAAGCCGAATCCGAGTATCCAAAATAAAATCCAAAAATCCGATCCGAAACTATCCGAAATTTCGGATTCGGATAGTAAGAATTCAAAATTTTCGGATATTCAGATAATCCGATATCTGAAAATCCAAAAAAACTTATTTTTTAAAAAATTTACATATCTTTAGTATTGATTATTTACATGATATTTGAGTGTTTATTATTATTCTAATGTATATTTTTGAGTTTTATCTTGATATTATAGATTTATTAACAAATTTTTATATATTTTAGTTTTTTTTAATTTTTTTTAGTTGTTTTGAGTAAAATAATTCCGGATACATTTAGTTTGTGATATATTTATCTTTAATATGTATTTGGATATATGAATTTGTATTTGAGATATTTAAAAATTTGATTTAATTTTTAAAAATAAAAAAAATGAATTTTCGGATATTCGGATAATCTGATATCCAATTTGCGTCTTGTGGTTGCAATTCCTTTAGATATGTGCATATCGTCTGTCACAACACTAACCCACTGTTTTGGTAAACGCTGCCGTCACTACAATTAGTAAGAAATGTATACTCGTTGATGTTATATGCAGTGTGTTTCAGTATGGTGGCACATCGTCCATCTGAGTAACTTTTGGCTCAGCAACTGGAGTTTCACTGGTAACAGCTTGAGGAATTTCTGCAGCTGTTGGCTGATTTTGTGAAGCTGTTGGCTGTGGAGCTGCTGGTGGTGTTTGATTCTCCCCCTTTTTGGATGCATCAGGTCATTCAGAGGGAGGAAAGACTTTTGCTACTAATTTTGCAAGTGTAGCATCATGTTTGAGTAGACTCTCACCAACAACTCTCAAGGCTTGCTTTATCATGACAATTTGCTGTTGTTGTGCAACTATGACTTGCTGCATGCTTACTATCTGTTTTTCTTGAGCTTCAATGATAGCCTTGCATTGATCAAAGGCGGCAATAATAGGTACTAGAGTAGGATTCGTCAATGCCTGTAGTTGCAAACTAGCCTCAATGTCCTCAAGTGTTGTTGACACCTTTGGAATAACACTGACAGTATTACCAGAACATGTTCTCCTAGGAGAAAAGTCTAGGGCTCCTCTGTTCTTGTTTCCGGAGTCTTCCAGAAGATGTATGAACATCCTCTGTTGCCATGGTAGTGGTCTTAAGGATGTTGTCACTGTCTTGAACCCCTCTTGCAAGATTATCAGTAGTGATAACCATAGATTCCATATGATCAACCTCTAGTGGGTTGATCACCTCCTTGTTGAGGTTGGAAGTGTCCTGATTTGTTTCCCTTTGGATATTTTGCAGAGGAGGATGCTCCTGTGTGGGGCTTTCAGGCATTTGGGTGAGAGGTGGGATGGAAGGAGCATCAACACTTCTTTTGTTTTCCCTTGTAAACATTTTGAGTGTAGTGAGTGATGGAGTAGCTTGATCAGAAGGAGTAGAGGGTGATTTATTTGTATCATGGGGATGGGTTTGGGTTCCAGTTGGTTGAGCATTAAGGTGGGGCCGTTCATGATCAGGAACTTCTCTCATGTTTCCTATAATAACAGCCCTCATTGCTTGAGTCAAAAATCTTTTGACAGATTCCCATGTGTGACAATGGGAAACATGTATCCTCTTGTGTGTTTGTAAATTTTCAAAATGATTTGCAAAAATTTGAGCCAAAAACCTAGTATATATAAAAAAAATTCCCATGTTTGGGATTCAAAATACTTAACATCCCTTGAAATATCATACCATAAAAAATTGAACTGTTGGCCAGTGGATAAACAAATCAAAGCAGTAGCAATGTTTGAAGAAAATTCCCAACAACCAGTTCGTTTAGGGCTTACGCATTGTTGAAGGGTATGTATGAGGTATTTCCATTGGGAACCTTTAAATTGTTTGTAAAAAGTAAGTTTGTCCAATGTGCCCTCATACCCCAAACATGCAAGTCCTTCAAATATGGTAGTAGTGATGAAATCATTAATACCTTCGACATATTGCAGTTGTAAGTGCCCACGAATGGAGTCCTCAGTGATGGTGATTGGTTGGCCATTAACAATAGAGTCAATGGAAGTGATTCCATAAACAGTTGAGTACGAGCATGACTCCAGAATTCCTCTAGTTGAGGAATGTAAATTGTAGGATTCAGCATCAAAGTATAATAGATGTTTGTACATCTCAAGAAGTCCATCATCTCGTGGAAATCGTCCAACTCAGCATGCTTCAAAATGTAGGGCAGACAGTTTTGCTCCTTGACAAACTTGAATTCCGCCATCAATGCAATCGTGAATTCAAGAACTAGGGTTTCGAGTGAAAGTGAAAGTGCGATTTAGGGCTCTGAATTTGAAACTGTGATTCTCGTAGTTTGAATTGAATGAAAATAGTTTGTCACGCGGTTAAAACTAATCAAGTAAGTTTATAAAACTTAGGTCAAAATTAATCAAGTTTTATAAACTTAGGTTATATATAATCAATTCAATTCCATTATGTTCCATAAATAATAAAACTACGTTAAAATTAATAAAGTAATTTTAAAAACTTAGTTTATATATAATCAATTCAATTCCATGAATAACAAACTTAGGTTATATATAATCAATTCAATTCAATTCCATTCCATGAATAATAAAACTTAGGTTAAATTTAATCAAGTAACTTTACAAACTTAGGTTATATATAATCAATTCAATTTCATTCCATTCCATGAATAATAATACTTAGGTTAAAATTAAGCAAGTAATTTTATAAACTTAGGTTATATATAATCAATTCAATTCAATTCCATTACATTCCATGAATAATAAAACTAAGGTTAAAATTAATAAAGTAATTTTATAAACTTAGGTTATATATAATCAATTCAATTCAATTCCATTAATAATAAAGCTTAGGTTAAAATTAATCAAGTTTTATTATAAACTTAGGTTATAAAACACTTAACAGCTTGAGAAAGTTCACTAACAGCTTGAGAAATTGAACTAACAGTTCAAGATTTGCAAAACCAGAATTTCTCAATTTAACTCAAGTGAATAATAAAACTTAAGTTAAAATTAATCAAGTAATTTTAAAAACTTAGGTTATAAAACACTTAACAGTTTCAATAAATGCACTTACAGCTTCAGAATTTGAACTAACAGTTCTAGATTTGCAAAAACAAAATTTCTCAAATTAACTCAAGTGAATAACAAAACTTAGGTTACAATTAATCAAGTAATTTTATAAACTTAGGTTATATATAATCAATTCAATTCCATTCCATTCCATTAATAATAAAACTAAGGTTAACATTAATCAAGTAATTTTATAAACTTAAGTTAGATATAATCAGTTCAATTCCATTCCATTCCATGAATAATAAAACCTAGGTTAAAATTAATCAAGTAATTTTATAAACTTAGGTTATATATAATCAATACAATTCCATTCTATTTCATAAATAGTAAAACTTAGGTTAAAAATTAAAAAAGTAATTTTATAAACTTAGGTTATATATAATCAATTCAATTTCATTCCATTTCTTGAATAATAAAAATTAGGTTAAAAATAATCAAGTTTTATAAACTTAGGTTATATATAATCAATTCAATTCCATTCCTTTCCATGAATAATAATACATAGGTTAAAATGAATCAAGTTTTATAAAGTTAGGATATATATAATCAATTCAGTTCCATTTCATTCCATGAATAATAAAACTTAGGATAAAATTAATCAAGTTTTATTATAAACTTAGGTTATAAAACATTTAAAACTTGAGAAAATGCACCAACAGCTTGAGAAATTGAACTAACAGTTCGAGATTTGGAAAAACAGAATTTATCAATTTAACTCAAGTGAATAATAAAACTTATGTTAAAATTATTCAATTAATTTTATAAACTTAGGTTATAAAACACTTAACAGCTTGAGAAAATGCACTAACAGCTTGAGAAATTGAACTAACATTTCGAGATTTGCAAAAATAAAATTTCTCTATTTAACTCAATTGAATAATAAAACTTAGGTTAAAATTAATCAAGTAATTTTATAAACTTAGTTTATATATAATCAATTTAATTTCATTCCATTCCATGAATAATAAAACTAAGATTAAAATTAATCAACTAATTATATAAACTTAGGTTATATATAATCAATTTAATTTCATTCCATTCCATAATTAACAAAACTTAGGTTAAAGTTAATCAAGTAATTTTACAAACTTAGGTTATATATAATCAATTCAATTTCTTTCCATTCCGTGAATAATAAAACTTAGGTTAAAATTATTCAAGTAATTTTATAAACTTAGGTTATATATAATCAATTCAATTTCATTCCATTCCATGAATAATAAAACTTACGTTAAACTTAAGCAAATAATTTTATAAACTTAGGTTATATATAATCAATTCAATTCCATCCATTTAATGAATAATAAAACTTAGGTTAAAATTAATTAAGTTTTATAAACTTAGGTTATATATAATCAATTCAATTCCATTCCATTCCATGAATAATAAAACTTAGGTTAAAATTAATCAAGTAATTTTATAAACTTAAGTTATATATAATCAATTCAATTGCATTCAATTCCATTCCATGAATAATAAAACTTAGGTTAAACTTAGTCAAGTAATTTTATAAACTTAGGTTATATATAATCAATTCAATTCCATTCCATTCCATGAATAATAAAACTAAGGTTAACATTAATCAAGTAATTTTATAAACTTAAGTTAGATATAATCAGTTCAATTCCATTCCATTCCATGAATAATGAAACCTAGGTTAAAATTAATCAAGTAATTTTATAAACTTAGGTTATATATAATCAATACAATTCTATTCTATTCCATAAATAATAAAACTTAGGTTAAAATTAATCAAGTAATTTTATAAACTTAGGTTATATATAATCAATTCAATTGTATTCCATTTCATGAATAATAAATATTAGGATAAAAATAATCAAGTTTTATAAACTTAGGTTATATATAATTAATTCAATTCAATTCCATTCCATGAATAATAATACGTAGGTTAAAATTAATCAAGTTTTATAAAGTTAGGTTATATATAATCAATTCAGTTCCATTTCATTCCATTAATAATAAGAATTAGGTTAAAATTAATCAAGTTTTGTTATAAACTTAGGTTATAAAACATTTTACAACTTGAGAAAATGATTAACAGCTTGAGAAATTGAACTAACAGTTCGAGATGGAAAAACAGAATTTATCAGTTTAACTCAAGTGAATAATAAAACTTAGGTTAAAATTAAAATTAATTTTATAAACTTAGGTTATAAATCACTTAACAACTTGAGAAATTGAACTAACAGATCGTGATTTGCAAAAACAAAATTTTTCTATTTAACTCAATTGAATAATAAAACTTAGGTTAGAATTAATCAAGTAATTTTATAAACTTAGTTTATATATAATCAATTTAATTTCATTCCATTCCATAAATAATAAAACTAAGATTAAAATTAATCAACTAATTTATAAACTTAGGTTGTATATAATCAATTTAATTCCATTCCATTCCATAAATAATAAAACTTAGGTTAAACTTGATCAAGTAATTTTACAAACTTAGGTTATATATAATCAATTCAATTTCTTTCCATTCCATGAATAATAAAACTTAGGTTAAAATTATTCAAGTAATTTTATAAACTTAGGTTATATATAATTAATTCAATTTCATTCTATTCCATGAATAATAAAACTTACGTTAAAATTAAGCAAATAATTTTATAAACTTAGGTTATATATAATCAATTAAATTCCATCCATTCCATGAATAATAAAACTTAGGTTAAAATTAATCAAGTTTTATAAACTTAGGTTATATATAATCAATTCAATTCCATTCCATTTTATGAATAATAAAACTTACGTTAAACTTAATTTAGTAATTTTATAAACTTAGGTTATAATTAATTCAATTCCATCCATTCAATGAATAATAAAACTTAGGTTAAAATTAATTAAGTTTTATAAACTTAGGTTGTATATAATCAATTCAATTCCATTCCATTCCATGAATAATAAAACTTAGGTTAAAATTAATCAAGTAATTTTATAAACTTAAGTTATATATAATCAATTCAATTCCATTCCATTCCATTCCATGAATAATAAAACTTAGGTTAAACTTAATCAAGTAATTTTATAAACTTAGGTTATATATAATCAATTCAATTCCATTCCATTCCATGAATAATAAAACTAAGGTTAACATTAATCAAGTAATTTTATAAACTTAAGTTAGATATAATCAGTTCAATTCCATTCCATTCCATGAATAATAAAACCTAGGTTAAAATTAATCAAGTAATTTTATAAACTTAGGTTATATATAATCAATACAATTCTGTTCTATTCCATCAATAATAAAACTTAGGTTAAAATTAATCAAGTAATTTTATAAACTTAGGTTATATATAATTAATTGAATTCCATTCCATTTCATGAATAATAAATATTAGGTTAAAAATAATCAAGTTTTATAAACTTAGGTTATATATAATCAATTCAATTCAATTCAATTCCATGAATAATAATACGTAGGTTAAAAAATTAATCAAGTTTTATAAAGTTAGGTTATATATAATCAATTCAGTTCTATTTCATTCCATGAATAATAAAACTAGGTTAAAATTAATCAAGTCTTATTATAAACTTAGGTTATAAAACATTTTACAACTTGAGAAAATGCATTAACAGCTTGAGAAATTGAACTAACAGTTTGAGATGGAAAAACAGAATTTATCAGTTTAACTCAAGTGAATAATAAAACTTAGGTTAAAATTAATCAATTAACTTTATAAATTTAGGTTATAAAACACTTAACAACTTGAGAAATTGAACTAACAGTTCGTGATTTGCAAAAACAAAATTTTTCTATTTAACTCAATTGAATAATAAAACTTAGGTTAAAATTAATCAAGTAATTTTATAAACTTAGTTTATATATAATCAATTTAATTTCATTCTATTCAATAAAAATAAAACTAAGATTAAAATTAATCAACTAATTTATAAACTTAGGTTGTATATAATCAATTTAATTCCATTCCATTCCATAATTAATAAAACTTAGGTTAAAATTGATCAAGTAATTTTACAAACTTAGGTTATATAGAATCAATTCAATTTCTTTCCATTCCATGAATAATAAAACTTAGGTTATATATAATTAATTCAATTTCATTCTATTCCATGAATAATAAAACTTACGTTAAAATTGAGCAAATAATTTTATAAACTTAGGTTATATATAATCAATTAAATTCCATCCATTCCATGAATAATAAAACTTAGGTTAAAATTAATCAAGTTTTATAAACTTAGGTTATATATAATCAATTCAATTCCATTCCATTCCATGAATAATAAAAACTTAGGTTAAAATTAATCAAGTAATTATATAAACTTAGGTTATATATAATCAATTCAATTCCATTCCATTCCATGAATAATAAAACTTAGGTTAAACTTAATCAAGTAATTTTATAAACTTAGGTTATATATAATCAATTTATTTCCATTCTATTCCATGAATAATAAAACTTAGGTTTAAAATTAATTTAGTAATTTTACAAACTTAGGTTACATATAATCCATTCAATTCCATTCCATTCCATCAATAATAAAACTAAGGTTAAAATTAATAAAGTAATTTTATAAAACTTAGGTTATAATCAATTATATTCCATTTCAAAAAAAAAAGCTTTTTGTTATTGACAAAAATACCCTTACTAATACAATAGGATGTATTTTATTTTTAGGGGCATTTACGTCATTTCAGTAGAAATATGAAAATGGCTGCTTGTAATGACCATGCGCTTACATCCAGCGCCCTTTTCCTATTCCTGCCAATCATCTTCCCCAACGTCCGTACAGAGCATCACCATATAATCACAGAAGATACGATCTTCTGCAAATCATCATTTCAAACTCTCGCCAAGCAACTACGCAAATCAGATTATCGATTATGGAGGTTCCAGACGAAGTTATAACGAGGATATTGAGGTTTTTCAGGAATCAAGTGCCTTTGAACTTTTTAAAAGCAACAAATTATGTTTCCTAACCTTAGCATATACTATCGATTCAACTAAGATAATGATGTATTTGCCTATTTAAGAGATAGATTAAGGTTAATGAACCGTAGCCCATTTATTAGGGCTTCGACTTTAGATTTTATAAATTAACATGACGTATTAAGAAATTACAGTTTATAATAATGTATTTGCCTATTTAAGAGTACGTTTTACTAAGAAATTACAGTGGATAATAATGTATTTTCCTATTTAAGAGTACGTTTTATTAAGCTTTTATGTCTGCATTCATTACAGTTGCAAAACCTTCAAACGAGAAGCAGAATCTGATGTGGTTTATCAGATGATGGAAGTTGATTCCATCGTTCGACTAGGGTTTAGGGGGCCCAGAACTGAACAACTATCCCTTCTGAGGGAGAAGGGAAACATAAACTCGCTGTTTAATAATGGATTGGTACACTTTATTTGCCATACTTTCTATTGTTTTTTTTATTTGCCTAAACATAAAATACATATTTATGTTTCTGTATTGTCTTGATCAACAGCTAAATATTTTTTAGGCGGGTAATGAGCCTGAAGGAATGGAGAGGCTCCAACGGGCAGCACGTTTGGGAGCACTTATTGCTTTGTCATTGGAATGCTGTTGAATGTTGCTTTCAGGAAATCAGCAGGGCGTCAGCAGACGGTGTCTGAAACGGCAGCCAAAGTCAGACGGTTGTTGATGCACGATCGCCCAAGGCTTGTACCAAGGCATTTCAATAGGTTCAGACTTTCTTGTCAACAACACAATTGGCAAGATGATGAATTGCTTATAGGGTTTCTTTTTGGCAATGAATACATTTTTAGTTGTAATGTTTGTATTTGGTATGCTTGTTACCACTATTTTATACAACCCTGGGATTTCAATGTATATTGATACAATTCTGTACAAATTACAATGCGAATATTTATAATTACTACAAGTAGGTTTTGATTTATAATACAATATATGTTTAGGTTTCTGTACAATTGTTGGTTGATCATTTTTGTTGGTTTGAATTCAAATTAGAGTAAATTGCAAAAATGGTCCGTATACTATACCCAAATTGCATGTATAAGTTATTTAGCTTATATAAGTTTGGTTGTTAATGATATTCTAGCCGTTCAAAATATAAGATATAAGTTATATCATTATCACTTACAAAATAAAAAAAAGCCAAAGAAGTTACATGTTAGACTCGAACACGTGACCAGCCCAACACCATCCACCACCTTTAACACTAAGCTAACTCATGCATTTTTGTATTTTTTCATAAAACATTTCTGATATTTTTCTTATGAATTTTGCAGCGAAAGATTTCTGGATATTTTAAACATGGAGCCAAAATTTATGCGAAAATTTTAAATTAGACTTGACGATTTACATTCATTAAATTTCGATAATTACAGTTAATGCCTACAAACACAATCATTAATCTACTTTTACATTTTTCTGTCGAATCTTCATCATTTTTAATATTTTTCAAATCTCTCCAAAAGAACTAAAGGATCATGGATACTGAAACCATGAACAATCAACTTCTTATTAAAAATAATGGCGAGGCTGATGATCATGATGGATATGAATCAGAGGAGTACGATGATTATGATGAACAACATGAGATGGATCATCCGACAACCAATGCAAATGCTCAAGGTTATCTAGGTTTCGCAACCGGTACAACAGACCCGGTGCATTAAAGCTCAAGGTAACATTTGATACAATGGATAGGCTAACAGGGGATCACAGAACAGTGTTTGCAAGTTTTTTAGGAGACATGGTTCGTGAGCACATAGGCTTGCAGATTCTGTCATGGAAGAAGGTCGATTCAGAAGCAAGAGCTAAGCTATGGGATGAAGTCACAGTTAGTTTTAACCAATTATGTTTAATTTCTTAATGTTCAAAAATTAAACAAGATTGTTGTTAATCAGATTTGTGTATTTAATTTGTTATTTGCTGCGATATTTTGATGGTGATGAGACATAGATAAAGTTAGTAATGAATCATCTTGGTGCACATCTAAGGAACTTCAGAAGGAAATTGAGGGAAAAATACATACTGCCCAACAAAGATACACCTGCAAACTAAATCAAGTCCCACCCAAGTATAGTGCAATTGTCAAGCCCAAGGAATGGGTTGATTTCGTACAGTTTACGAGCACAGAAGCTTACCAGGTTTTGGTTATATTATAATTAAGTCCATACATATATCTTTCATATTATATATTGTGTTTGCAAACGTTAATTAAGTATCATTTTGTTCTGAAATTAATAAAAAGTCAGATGAATCTAAAGAGGCGCACTCCATATCTGTTTATCCGCATACTATGGGACGAGGTGGATAAGAATATGTGAAAAAGAAACTGGTAACTACATTTACAGAACAATAATTTGCTTCTGTATTCTGTTTTGTATTTTCTAAGTACTGTATATATATATACTAATTGGTTTAACTTTACATGTGTATTTGATGATTATAAGATCGAAGAAAAAGTAATTGAAGCAGATGAAGAACCCCCACGTGGTATATTGTGGTTGAAAGGAAGGCAAAACAAAGAAAGTGTATTTCGAGATGAAAGGACTAAAGCAAAGGACGACGAAGTAGTAAGCATTTTGACATATATATATATATATATATATATATATATATATATATATATATATATATATATATATATATATATATATATATATATATATATATATATGCTAATACATAATTTAATTACATATTCATGTTTATTTTCATGAAACAAATTACTTACCGCCTATTGGAATCTTTAATGCAGAGAGCCACCGAGGACAATATCAAAGCCGGAACCTTAATGGTTGATGAGGGGACTGATGCCTTGACAAAGGTATTTGGTCCCGAAAAGTCGGGATATGCAAGAGGAGTGGGAAGCGGAGTGACAATCAAGAAATATTTTAATATTCCTCGAAGAAAAGCATTGGATGATGAGAGAGTCAAATTACTTCAAGCAGAACTTGCTGCTGAGAGACGCAAACGTGAAGCTGAGAGACGTGAACGTGAAGCTGATCAGAGACGCGAACGTAAAGAGAAAGACCTTAGGATAAAATCGTTGACAACGCAAGTGGAAGATACACAGGCAATGCTTAACCAACTTATGGCTCGGTTCGATGCACAAGAGGAGAAGATAAAATCATTGTCAACTCATGCACCAAAATCTGAGGAAGACATTTATTGTATTAAGTATGGTAATTAACATTTTATACATTTATATTGCTAACAAATTCATTTCTTAATTTTTATTGCAGGTGTGTCCAGTGGTGTCTCCAGCATTGGACGTTAATCCTAACGCTGCCAATACTCATCAGGATGATGACCAATTTGCGAAGGAAAAGCCAGCTGTATAAACAAATGTAAGTATTAAAATATTTGAATTAAATTGATCAGTTTAATATAAATTTCTCACAGTGATTTAATAGTTTTACATATATACATGACTTATTAATTTACCGAGTTTTATATATAGGAATCGATTGGTAAATCTATTGGCGATTCAAACCGTACGCCGCCTGATTCACAAGTCACGAAGAATACTAAACTGAGGCAAAAGAGGCAGTACTCTCCAACAGTGCCAAAACAACCACATGTATATAACTTTCAAACTCAGACCTTTAGATTGAAACTCTGAATGATTACAGCTTTCACAAGAACCTCTAATCCTTTTCATTAGACAAGAACACAGACTGTTCTTAGGCTTTTACAACCTTAAAGGCTTAGGAAAACTTAAAACAAAATAGCAAAATATTACGTGTGTACATTGAGAACTTCTATTTACTCTATTTATACTATTCAATTTGATTCCTTATAAAACTACAATTTATCTTCATGAGAAATCTTCAAATCTTCTGATCTTTATATCTTCCTTGATTGTAGCACCTTCTATTATTATCAATAAGCAACTTGATCATTTGACTCTAGCAGCTTGAGTAACTTGAACTAGCAGCTTGAGTTTCTTGAACTAACAACTTCAGTATTGTAAGCACCCCAGAAGTATGCCAACAGCAGGAAAAACTCAACTAGCTGCTTGACATTTATACTAAATGATATTTTCCCAACAATATATGTATTCATCCAAAATATTCATTCATACATTGGTCTTCAGTTTAATCAAATTCTGATGCATGCAAACATACAAATTAAAAATAAATACATAATAATCATTATCATTTTCTTTAGATGTTCAGCTGTAAACTGTGGAACATAAAGAGGACTAACATCATTGCTAAGGGTACTGTCTATTTGACAGAAGAAAAAAGTGATGCTTCATAATGTAACATCCCTATTTTTAAATCAATTGTAATTTACTATTTGAGACTCGGTTTAATGCGATGATGGAATTATTATTTCGGTTTCGATCACAAAAAATTAAAAATAAGAAAAGATGAGGAGAAATCCTCATTGTAGTTTTTTGAGCAAGCAAACCATAAGGAACCGATCTAAACATTTAAAATAGGTTAAATAAGAAAATACGAAGTTGAGGGGTATGATGTGCAAATAGGGTGAAATAGCAAATAAAAGAAAGGAAAATCCTTTCATTTTCAAAATCTCATTCTCTCTCCTCTCTCACCGATTTCTCTCTCTCTCTCTCTCTCTCTCTCTCTCTCTCTCTAAACTTTTGGATTCAATCCAAGAACACAAAGAATTGTTGGATTTAGGTGCTAGAAATATGAAAACAAGTTACTTGGAAGGAACTATAAGCAACACAACAAACGATTTGAGGTAATATTTACTCAAACTTGCAAATTTGTGAAGTTTTGGTTCGGTTTTGGTGAGAACCGATTTCTAGGATTTGTGTTGCAAATGTTTATGCATGTTGAATATTGTTATGGAAATGTTAAAATCGAGTTGTAAGGATGTAGTGTACCAAATTTCAGAATCAGATTCACATTCTAAGTATGATTTTGAGATAAGTGTGTGTGTTCATCGATACATGGTAAAAAATGGACATAAATGGATTAATTTGGTATGTTAGTGTTATGTTACAAGTTAAATGAGTACATTTAAGTTCATATTTGCAATCTTAGATACAGAAACATGCAAAAATGGTCCAAAAGCAATTTCTGGAAAATGTTAGTAAATAATTAAGTATGAACTCGGACCGGATCCATCCGAGTTCGGATCTGTACCCCAATTCGGATCAACCCATTTCGGACCAAAGACCCAATCCGGATCACCCCAATTCGGACCCTTACCTCTTTCGGACCATTACCCAATCCGGATCACCCCCAATTCGTACCAGAGGACCATCCGGACTTCGGATCCATCCGAATTCGGATATGGTCTGAAATCAGACACAATTACACTTAATTTTCAGGATTTAAGTTTTAAGCAATTACTGACATTAATTCACTATTACACTTACTTGACAGATCATTGTGGTGTTATCAAACACACATTGATTCAGAGATAAATCACACTATACCAATCACTGTGAGTAATAGATTATCATTCTAATATTTATTGTCTTTGCATTGACGTTTACATATTCAATGGCATGTTCACATTGTTCACATACATCAATTGGCACTCATGATTGATTTTTTGTTATGATGCACACTCGTACTTGACATGTAACACACATGTAGCCAGCGTTCATTTGAAAGTGCATCTATTTACATCATGCTTGCACTGCATGATCATTACTTCACAATCTGATGCGACCTGGACTGGGGCTGACAGCAGGCCACTGTCGGGGACTGATCATCCCACTCGTTATCCTCGTCAGGTTCGGCACATCCCCGATCAGTATTTGAACTGCCAACCCCATGCTTGCACTGCATGGTTTTCACATACTACGAGGCTTACAATGCCTGTTTACACATACATTGGGGCTTACACTGCCCATAGTCATGCAATGCTTGTAAAGAAATATTTATTGTTTGCATAATCTGTTATCTCACTAAGCAATTTAGCTTACTGTTGACTCACAATGTTTACAGGCAAAGGCAAAGGTGTAGCTGGACCATCATCTTAGGCAATCCATTTCATATCTCGGTGTCCTTAGAAGCTAATTGGTACATGGACGATGTAGCTTTGGGGCTGGGATATTATGACTTGTAAAACAATTATGATGTTGTAATAGTTAGACTTAATCACTGTAGACACTTATATTTATTGCTTTAGTGTGGAACTGCTGAAATCTGATTTAAGTATTCAATTTTAATTATCATGATTATTCATTGGGTTGTTTTGTTGATCCTGGTGATTCCATTTATACTATCAAAATATCATAGATATACATACACCTTGTTTCTTATTATAGGTAACACCACCAAATTTTGGAGCACCAGAAGTAAAACGAAAGCGCAACAAACAACCACCGATTTGTGTGACTAGTCATGATTTGCAATTACAAAAGCAAACGAAGACCAAATTGAAGAGTCAAAACCATTACATTACAGTGCTGTTTAATTAGTTGACGCAATTACTGTACATGTACATATTCCAATTTTTATTTGTAGTTTTATATAAATATATATCATATGTTCACACGTTGTGGCCACTGTTTTATAAATTATTTGTGTGGCTAGATAGTGCATAAAATTTAAGTGGTCATTGGGTGAACAATTAATGGTCACACTTATTATACACCTACGTCCACATTTGGCATAATTTTATGTGACCAAAGCCCAAAAGAAGAAACTCGTTGTTTGACAAAATGGTTGCAATCAGCCACACATACATAAAAATAAAGTGGCCATTGCATTGACAATAGTCACAGAAAACACAAGTTTACCTCACTTAAAAGAGCATATGGTCACACTTTGTAACACCTACGACAACTTTTGGAATAATTTTATGTGATCAAAGTCAACAAGAATACACTCGTTGTGTGACCAAATGGTTGCAATCAGCCACACATACATGAAAATAAAGTGGTCATTACATTGACAAGAGTCACACAAATTACAAGTTTACTCACTTAAACAGCATATGGTCAAACTTTTTAACACCTACGACCACTTTTGCCATAATTTTATGTGACCAAAGCCCACAAGAAGACACTCGTTGTGTGATCAAATGGCTGCAATCAGCCACACATACATAAAAATAAAGTGGGCATTGCATTGACAATAGTCACACAAAATAAAAGTTTACCTCGCTTAAAAGAGCACATGGTCACACTTATGAACACCTACGACCAATTTGGGCATAAATTTATGTGACCAAAGCCCACAAGAGGACACTCATTGTGTGACCAAATGGATGCAATCAGACACACATACATAAAAATAAAGTGGCCTTTGGATTGACAACAGTCACACAAAATACAAGTTTACATCACTTAAAAGAGCATATGTCACACTTTTTTAAACCTACGGCCACTTTTGGCATAATATTATGTGACCAAAGCACACAAGAAGACACTCGTTGTGTGACCAAATGGTTGCAATCAGCCACACATACATAAAAATATAGTGGCCATTGCATTGACAATAGTCACACAAAATACAAGTTTACCTCACTTGAAAGAGCATATGGTCAAATTTTTTAACACCTACGACCACTTTTGACATAATTTTATTTAACCAAAGCCCACGAGAAGACACTTGTTGTGTGATCAAATGTTTGCAATCAGCCACACATACATAAAATTAAAGTGGCCATTGAATTGATAATAGTCACACAAAGTACAAGTTTAACTCACTTGAAAGAGCATATGGTCACACTTGTTAACACTTACGACCACTTTTGGCGTAATTTTATGTGACCAAAGCCCACAAGAAGACACTCGGTGTGTGACCAAATTGTTGCAATAAACCAGACATACATAAAAATAAAGTGGCCATTGCATTGACAATAGTCACACAAAATACAAGTTTACCTCACTTAAAAGAGCATATGGTCACACTTTTTAACACCTACGACCACTTTTGCCATAATTTTATGTGACCAAAGCTCACAAGAAGCACTCGTTGTGTGACCAAATGGTTGCAGTCAGTCACACATTCATAAAAATAAAGTGGACATTGCATTGAAAATAGTCACAAAAAATACATGTTTACCTCACTTAAAAGAGCATATGGTCACACTTTTGAACACCTACGTCCAATTTGGGCATAATTTTATGTGACCAAAGCCCACATGAGGACACTCGTTGTGTGACCAAATGGATGCAATCAGACACACATACATAAAAATAAAGTGGCCTTTGGATTGACAACAGTCACACAAAATACAAGTTTACATCACTTAAAAGAGCATATGGTCACACTTTTTTAAACCTACGGCCACTTTTGGCATAATATTATGTGACCAAAGCCCACAAGAAGACACTCGTTGCGTGACCAAATAGTTGCAATCAACCACAAATACATAAAAATAAAGTGGCCATTGCATTTACAATAGTCACACAAAATACAAGTTTCCCTCACTTGAAAAAGCATATGGTCAAATTTTTTAACACCTACGACCGCTTTTGACATAATTTTATTTAACCAAAGCCCACGAGAAGACACTCATTGTGTGATGAAATGCTTGCAATCAACCACACATACATAAAAATAAAGTGGCCATTGAATTGACAATAGTCTCACAAAAAACAAGTTTACCTCACTTAAAAGAGCATATGGTCACACTTGTTAACACTTACGACCACTTTCGGCGTAATTTTATGTGACCAAAGCCCACAAGAAGACACTCGATGTGTGACCAAATTGTTTCAATCAACCACAAATACATAAAAACAAAGTGGCCATTGCATTGACAATAGTCACACAAAATACAATTTTAACTCACTTAAAAGAGCATATGGTTACACTTTTTAACACCTTCGGCCACTTTTGCCATAATTTTAACACCTTCGGCCACTTCTATCATAGCTGGATATCTCTCATAAAGCAGTCCATACTCTGGAGTATATCTCAAATATCGAAGTACTCGTATCACACCTTTCCAGTGAATCCGACATGGATTACTCGTGTACCTACTTAGCCTGCTTACAACATATGCTATGTCCGGTCTGGTACAAGACATTAAATACATTAGGTTGCGTATACTTTTTGAGTATTCTAGTTGATTAACACTTTCACCTCTATTTTTCGATAGATGTTGATTAGTGTCAATTGGAGTTCTAGTGATACTAGAATCACCATTACTAAATTTCTCAAGAATTTTGTCCACATAATGAGTTTGACTTAACACAAGTGTTAGGCACAAAAAGGCCTCAGTCAAACCTGTTCTACATCTGAGGGGGAGATTTATAATCAAACCTGTTGATGCATTTGAAGGTTGAATTTAAGACCTGTTATATGTCTTATTGAAACCTGAAAATGATTTGCAATATCAGTCTAAAGCTGTTCTATATGTTGCATGTGTTGCAACTAAGACAGTTTGTCCAAGCTGCTCTGTCTGCTGAACAGGCTGGACATAAACTGTCTACGCTGCTCTACACTGTTGAGCAGCTTGGGCAATTTTAAAGTGTTCTGTTCTTTGTGAACAGAACCTGTTCTTTGTGTACAGGCTAAACACTTTATGGAATATGTTTCCAAGTCATCCATGTATTGTTTTTGACTACAAGATCAGTTTACAAAGTCGAAGACAAAGTGGAAAACAGAACTGCTCAGCCTGCCCACGCTGTTCTGTAACATGAAGACAAAAGGTTATTTGAAAAAGGGTGACAGACCTTTTTTTTATATCAAAATAGGCCTTTACAAGGAAGAAAGACGCAAAGTTGACATTCCTAAATTAGTTAAAGGCAATGCAACAGTAGACAAAGTAAAAAGACAAAAGTTCTGCACATGTGAAGACAAGTCTGCTTTTCAGAAAAGTGCAGAAAAGGTTATGTTGTCTTTTCAACAAGACTTCTCCTTTTTCATTCCGTCCAATGAATATGTTTCTCTTAGATCCTCTGAATGGGTATAAAAGGAAGCTTCTATGGACAGAAAGAGGTGTGAAGAAAGCTAAGTGCTGAAACCAAGAGTGAACGTGCAAGTGTGATTTTCATGCATGCAAGCCTTCTGTGTAAACCAGCATCTGTGTGTCTAAGCTGTTTTACATAAGCTGTTCCCTTAAGTCTTGTAAACACAGTGAGTGCTTCTTAGTGAGTGTATTCATTGTATTCTAGTTTGGGTTTGTCTTAGACTAGTGAATATACTGTTGTATCTGTCATCTCAGCTTGAACTATTCCGCATTCAAGCTTGTTTGTAATTAACAAATTGTTGATAATACATACAAATATTGAGAAAAGAGTGTGTAGTTTTTTAAATTGCTGTATTCACCCCCCCTCTACAGCTTATAACTATATACTTTGGGAACCTCTCGGGACCTACACTTTTGCAGTTGTTGTTCAAACAAAACTCTCTTTACTTGATCAAACTTTGCATGTTGGATGGGTTCAGATTGAGGAGCATCAGCAAAAGTTTGAACTGGTTCTTGTGGAACTTGGACTTGTTGGGAGGCTGTGGAAGCTTTTTCTTTCTCCTTTTCCTTGTCATATAAAGGTTGAAGCTTCTCAGTTGACCATGATGGAGCAATTACCTTCGATATCCCAGCTGTTGCAGAGAAATTTATAAAGAATCTTCTGTGTTCTGCCTTTGAAGACCCTGTTGGCCTTTTCCTCTTCTTTTGATTATCTTTGACCACAAACCCTCTTAAGTAATCTCCTAAGGTTTCATCATCTCCCATTGGTTCATGGGTTTCCTGGTCTAGGATCTCGTCTTGTTCTTCTGCCAATGTTCTGGCCAGTTCAGCATCATGGGCAACTTGGGCTTTTTTGAAACAAATTTAATATTTGGAGGCTCAATCAAAATGCCCTTTCCCTTGTCTGTGGAGGTTGATACTGTGGCTTGGACTGCTGGGGCAGGAGCTTGAGGACCTTCTCTGATGACCACTCCACTTTTCCGGATGGGAACAACTTGAGCTTCTAGACTAACAGCTTGAGAAACTGTTGGGACTGTTAGCCTAGAAACTGAAGTTGTTGTTGGAGAGGTTGAAGCTGTTTGGACTGGAATAGGGATCTCCTGATTCTTCCCCTTTTTGGATGCATTGGTTTGTCTAGGGGGACCAAAAACCTTTGCAAGCAGGGATCGAACCATCTTATCGAGCTGGATGATCTTGTTTCCACACAAAGTGAAACCAAGATGAAACTGATCAAGTCGCTGTTGTTGAGCTGTTGTGAGTTGTTGCAGGGCTGTGATTTGTGATCCCTGTGCAACAATAATGGACTTGTAATGTTCCAAAATGGCTACAACAGGTTTCAGCTGTTAATCCATTAATGCCATAAGTTGCAGACTTGCCTCAAGATCTTCAAATGATAGTGGGATTTGAGATCTATCACTGGCATGTGTTCCAGAAGTAGACACATCTGGGCCCCTTTGTTCTTGGTACTGGGGACTTCCAGAAGGTGCTTGCACACCCTCTGTTTCCATGGGTGTGATCTTAGAGATGTTGATACTGTCCTGTGCCTTTTGTGTAGAGACATCAGTAGTACCAGCCACAGATCCCATATGAACATCCTCTGATGCGATGTTCACCTCCAAGTTAAGGGAGGGAGTATCCTCAATGGGTTCCCTATCGATATTCTGTGCAGGAGTGTCCCCCTGCACAGGGCTATTTGGCTCTGGATATTGGACTGAGGAGGAAGGAGCTCCTACAACCCTTTGTCGTTTAGACATTTTAAGTGAGGGGGCTGGGGAAGTATGTATAGTAGAAGGAGCAGAGGAGGTATATGTATCATGAGGAGTGGGTTGGGGTCCTGGGGGTGAAGCAGTAATAGATGGTTGAGCCTGCTCAGGTTCCTCTCCTCTGTTTCTTGGATGGGTATCTTGCATTGCAGAAGGCAATGAGACATCCACACTGTGAAAATTGGCACTTGGTTTCAAAAGCCTTTTAATGGTAGGTAAAGAGTGCCTATGAGAAACATGTATCCTTTTATTTACTTTAAAGTATTGCAAGACTTAGCAATTATTTCTGCCAAAAACCGTGGATACATAAAAAATTTCCCATTCTTTAAGGCATGGTGCCTTAACATCCCTTGAAAAATCATGTTTGAAAAATTGAACTGTTGGACTGTGGATAAGCACACTAAGGTAGTGGCAATATTTGAAGAAAATTCAGACCAACCAGTCCGTTTAGGGCTTAAACACTGCTGAATAATATGTACAAGATATTTCGATTTAGGACCAAAATGTGCTTTGTAGAAGGTAAAAGAATCAGTAGGGCCCCTATACCCAATTTCAAAAAGACCTTCGTGTAAAGCAGTAAGAGAGAGATCAGATATACCTGTGGCATCTTGAAGATGCAGATGTTGGCGTATAGTCTCCTTAGTGATGGTAATAGGGTTACCATCGATGATTGATGCAAAAGAAGTGAATCCATTAATGGTATTGACAGTGGCTAATTTCCAAAACCGCTCTATATGTGAGACGTATATGGTGGGATTGATAGTTAGAGAATAATGGATATGGGAACCACGAAGGAAATCCATCATGTCATGGAATGGTTGGAGTTCAGTGTGTTTGAGAGAGTAGGGAAGACAGTTATGCTCTTTGACAAACTCCATTAGAAATCACGACGGGAGTTTAGGGTTTTGAACGACTGTGTGTGAACCGCACAGAGAGAGAAGATGAAAAGATTGTGGAAGATATTTTTTGCAACTGGTAGTTGCAATCGAACGAAACTGGGACTTTAAAGGTTTTGGCTTTTCAAAAATATCTAGTCCCGCGCACAACCTTATGAAGAATTACTGAATTACCCTGCGCACTTGACAGACCAAGTGAAACAACTAACAGTTCGAGAAAATGAACTAGCAGCTTGAGAATAGTCTCAAGCTGTTAGTTGAAAATTATGCATTATCTAATGAAACAGGGTCTCCCCCTTAACTAAGCACATTGAAGAGGTATTATCCTCATGAAATAAGGAAGAATAATGAAGAACAAATTAATCCATATTTACCATACCAATATTTGATACTAGAAAGGTGAATCTCCCTACATCAAATGTTTTTGTAAATAGATTAGCTAACTGATCATCTGTATGAATTTTGGTAACTTGGATTAATTTCTTCTCATTACAGTCCCTTATAAAATGGAATCTAATGTCTAATTGCTTGGTTTTGGGAAATTTCACTGGATTTTGTACTATGCTTATTGCACTTGAATTGTCAATATAAATAGGAGTAGATAGAAAGTTCATATTATAGTCTCTCAGTTGGTTCTGAATCCACATCACTTGGGAACAGCAGCTGGCAGCTGCAACGTATTCTGCCTACAACAAAATGAACCTATTGCAACATGGGAAAAGTGTTGTGTTAGGCCTTAAAAGTGTTGCTATAGGCCTAATGCGACACTTTATGTAGTGCCACCTTAGCCAACGTCGCCTAAGGTCTAAAGCGACACTTTCACTAGATAATGCAACACTTTTCAAAAGTGTTGCCATTATTTTATAAATGCAACACTTTTTAATTGCAACACTTTTTATATTCTAAAGCAACATTTTTAATGTGTTGCCATTATTTGTTAATGCAACACTTTTTAAATGCAACACTTTTTATACTCTAAAGCAACACTTTTAATTTATTGTTACCAACTTATAGCAACACTTTACTTATCAAATGCAACACTTATCAAATGTTATCTTTATGTAAATGCAACACCATTATCAATCTATTGCAACACTTTATTATTGTTTTAATTGCTTCATGATAGTTTTTCTACTTACAATTCAATTTAACAAAATAATATAATTTCATAACATATCGATCAAAAAGTATTTCAAGTATATAAACGTCTACAACCAAAATAAGGATCATCAAATGTATAAGCGATACAACAAACATATAAACTACAATATTGGGAATGCATATTCAATTCCTCTTCTTGTAATTTCTTTCATACGAAACCGACGCTTATCATGCACAACTCTCCTTCTGTCGATCACTTTGCATATGTCAAAAGAAAGTAACTAACCTGCAACATATAAAAACACGTATTTAAACACAGTCTTGCACATTAAATATACCAAGACTGCCCAAATGTTTGCATTAGTGTGACCCATATACAAATTATAATGCAATTAATAGATATTTGCAATGGAAACAAAAAAAAAAAGCATTGATATCCTATTCCTAACCACACAACAAAGTACATTTATAAAAACGACAATAAAACATATATTTAACTACAATGCCTACATATTGATTCCAATAGTCAATATGGACAGCAACGATCATATTATCCATTGAACAATTACAATGAAAAACACCGAGCCTTGTCAACTATATAGAAAGATGATCAAGTTGCAACCTATCAAGTCATTTGGTGCTTTAGTACCAGCTCGAAGCTCATTAGAAAATTCACAAGCCTGAAATTAGATCAAAATATGAAATAATATGATAATATTAATGAAGTTTCAGGCATTTTTGACCTTCCTAGAGTTGCTGAATTTTAAGCATAACATATGCGGTTCATAATATTGGGATACACTTTGTTGTATTCTACCAACCATGCTAGTTTCTTTATTATGTACTATATATTTTTTTATATATTTCTTGTTTAGGCGTTTACCTATTATGAATAAAAGGCAACCCAGTTCGATCTGTTTGGATTAAAAGTGCCACCTCGAGATTCAATTCTTCACACGTATACTTTTTTTTCTTTAATGAGATAATTCAAGTTGTACCATCCATGCATCAAATATCTCTTGACATGCATGCATCTATAACAGAGACAACAAAAATTACTTTAAAGTGAGTATTCATTTTTTCCAGTGAATTGTTCATTGTCATATAACCTCAGCTGCTTAACTTTTTATGGTGGAAAAACAAGAAATCAGATAAAAACAGAAAACAAGTCTTTCACCCCAAACTAGTAGGGAATGGGATATGCTTAAATGTATACCAAATTATTTAAAAAGCTATGAAACCCAGAAGGGGAAGTTAGTTTAGAATTTGGTAGATGTGGCATGTGCAATTAGACAACTTCTAAGAATAAACAGAGCTAGCTTAATATAAACTCATCACTATTGAATACAAAAAGAAATTCACAGGTTTATGATTCTTACCTCACGCCGTAAAAGCGCATCAAGGGAGCTACAATAAGCTTTCCTCAAAGGACTCATAAAGGACTCAGGCTCTTTTTATCAAGAATCTGCAAGTAGATAAGTATATATATATATATATATAGAAGTACATAATCAAACAATAATATAATAAAGTTCAAAAATTCATAAAACCGAAAGCAACCCAGAATATCTCATTATTTTATACAAGTACCTTTTTATACAATTATCCCTTAAATAAATAATGGCAACAAACCGTAATAATATCAAATGAAGGTTCTAGCAAACATGATCTCATTTGCCACATGGTTCACTTACTTTCTTTACCATGTCTACATATTTCTAGGACACATGTACAGCTTCAATCAAACATGCATTTACAATTTAGCTTTCCTTTATAAATAACCATATTACTACAAGTTTCATTCTTGATTCATTTGAAAATTTGTATCATCACACCATCACAACCAACGAGAACAAAGTATGGATAACTTTCTATTTGTTTTCTTGATTTTATTTTTGATTATACGTTGAAAATATATAGTCTCATACAATTCTGCTTCTAATAACATTCAGTTACATTAATTTCCAATTATGCAACGGATCTAAGGAAAAAATCACTATCCATCACCAACATCAGCTATTTACTCACCAACCCCATTTCTCTTGGCAGAAGATTAATAGTAGCAACATCAGCAAATGAATTAAAACACACAACCTTTTTATATGTTCTTGCTTTTTCTATTTTTAATGTCATAAATTTCCTTGACAACAAAACTATGACTCCAGATAATTACAATGTCAGCAACAAGGTGATGATTATGGTAAAAAAAATTAACTTCAACTTAATTGTTAATCATCCTAATTTCCTATTCTTTCACAGGTAGGAAAATCACAGAAAAATTTAGCAATGCCTCTAAAGTCTAAGAAAATCAGGTATCATAGTCGAGTTTTCAAATATTGATCCTTCATGAAAAAATCCAATTGAGTATATGACCGATTGGTATCTATATTCATGATAAATACATGCTTACATTGATTTATAACTTGCTAGTTGACTATTGGGGTTATTTTGACATGGCACAGAATAATTAATCTTGTCCATTTCTGCTTTGATTGCATAATCCAAAAGAAATAGGAGGATATTAAACCAACCAAAATGTTTATATGATGGATGATGACACTCTCACTGTCATTAAACTAAATTAAACCAAACTTAAATGAGTAACTTTTAGTAGATAGTAACTAAACTTAAATGAGTAACTTTTGGTTAATTTGTTGGGAAATTAAGAAATAGAATGGACAACAACATTGTGAACTTATGTGTGCAATTTAAAAAAAAAACACAAAACAGAATTAGTAGCAACTTGAATGGTCCCTGTTTCAGTTTTCTTTGAACCGTAACTTAGACCAAGGAGGTCTATGGCCTTCGACTAGTGTTCATTAAAGTGTTGTCAATTGATCATTTGATGCTTTAAATTTCCCTTTTATTCTGCATAAATTTCAGATTTTATTGTGTGGTGTATGAGTTGTGGGTCTGTATGTGAAGGTGCTGTCCGTAACTCAGCAACATGCTGAGTCTAGGACTGATATGTGTCCAGTAACTCAGATGTTTAAAGTCCCTTAACTTTCTAACAGAGCTGCCTCAATCTTAATTATCTAATGTGTTTAAGTGTAGTGTATAATCTGCTTTCAACAAATAAATGAACTACAGGTTGGATACACACCAGTTGATCGTGTCTGTAACATTAAAAGCAGCTTTTGCAAATGATGATAACATGCTTATGTAATTGGACCAAAGAAATAATAATAATTGCATCTACGTACTAATTTATATTTATAAAAGAACAAGAGTGATAACAACCTGCAACACACACACACACACACACACAACATATAACAGATCAATTTTCTGAAACAGAGATCATGTAAAAAAGTATATTACAGCTTCAAATACGACAGGGTGTTTCTAGCACCCAAATGGGGTTTCTTACACAATTGGGTCTAGTACTTCCAAAGCCTGTCTTTTGTTCAAAGGACACAACTCTAAACAATGAACAATATAGTTCAATAACAAACATGGCCAATTCAAGACTTAATTCTATAAACTAGAAAACAGAAAATATCAATGATGTACTAATTTTCTGCAGTTAGTGATGTTAAATGGTCAACAATATGGTTGCAGCATAGTATAGTATGATTAGCTAAAGATAAAATCAAATCGAAGCTGAAAAAATCGAATTACATTGATGAATTAAAAGATAATAACAAACATCACAAACCTTGGTAGCCAGTTGCTTCCTGGGAACCTTTCCTCCAGTCGACTTGCGAGCGTTTGCTTCGTACGAGCCATTGCGATTCAAAGTGACAAAGCTGAAAAGATAACAAACATGAAATCAAACATAAAGCGCGAAATCAGCAATTTGATGGTGTATTTTTAACGTATCAGGAAAAGATTATAGGATCTCTTACCGAAAGAATAATGAACTTGATTTGATTTGGGAATTAGGGTTTTGGATTGTAGAAAATGTTCAAAGTGTTATCGATGCGTCGGTATATATATACATGGTGCTTACCTTCATTTCATTCGATGACCAATTAGAAAGTTATACCAAGAACTGAAGCAAACATCAATGGACATAGCCAAGATCAAAATACGATCGTCAGTCCCTGTCCTCGATCAACAGAGTAGTTATGGAACAAGGCCGGATCAGAGGCGGATGCGGAGCTAGAGTGGTAGTCGGAGACGGAGTTGCAGCCGGAGGAGAGGCGGAGCCGGAGTCAAGTGCGGCAGATATGGCTCCGATTTGGTGGCAGCGGCGGCTATGGTCTGGGAGTCGACACGCCGTAGAGAGGAAGAGAGATTGTAAATAACATAGTTCATCCAGTATTGTAAATTGTTAATGGCTCCTATTTGTATTTTTTTTTTATTTCAAGTCTTTTGTATTATACAGTATTTCAAACGTTGATTGCAGATAACATATAGTTTTATATTTTATTGTGCTAGTTATTTGCCCATGTATTATATGGGATATATTTACAAAATAATATTTTTTTAAAAATACATATATTAAATTAAATTAGTATATTACAATTATAAATTCTATATAATTAAATGTTAATATTAAAACACAAAATAATTTATCTAAACGATATAAACTATAAAAATTAAAATACTTAATACACGGATAAATAAAAATTTTACTGACTGTATTAGAATATTTATCCATAGATTTTTAATTATATATGTAAATTTATTAAATCTTTTAATTAATATGAAAAAAATATCATAAATAGTTTATAAAAAATAATTAGAGTTATTAATTTACTTTACTTAACATTATAATAGAAATTATGGTAATAAAATAGGGGGAAAATGAAATTGAGATGTCACGAAAGAGTGACATGTGTCAAAATCATTTTGCGTTATTAATAGATATAGATAGATTGCAAATGTTGATTGAAGACAATTATTATCCTATGATGTTAAACAAAAATTTTAAAGTATTTTTTTTTGTATTTTTTTTTTGAATAAACATATTGGAATTGAAAATATTCATAATATAAATTGTATGTTTATTTAAAAGAAAGTATTCATCGTTGAAAACACTTTTTCTCGTCATTCAAACAACATTTCATATTTTTGTGTGTATTCTTTAATCAAAATTACAAAACAAGTAAAAATATTGTAGTCAACACTTAAAAACATGTCATATTTTTTCATTATAAATGCAACACTTAAAAATTGTTATATGTTTTTAAAAATGTGTTGCATATTTTTCATTATAAATGCAACACTCTAAAAATGTGTTGCATTTTTTTCATTGTAAATGCAACACTCTAAAAATATGTTGCAATTTTTTCATTATAAATGCAACACTCTAAAAATGTGTTGCATTTTTTATTGATATATGCAACACTTTAAATAAATTTTGCAATTTTTAGTAAAAATTACAACACTTTAGAAAATTGTTGCATTTTTTAGTAAAAATGGCAACACTTTAAAAAAAGTGTTGCATTGAATCATTATATGCAACACTTATTGTCAATGTGTTGCTTTAGAGTGAACTTAAATAAAAAAGCAACAATTTTTAAAAGTGTTGCATCAAAAGTGTTGCAATAGCTTCAATTTGTAGTAGTGTCAGTAGATGAAGTGGAGACTGTAGTCTGCTTTTTGCACTGCCAAGAGACTAGTCTTGCTCCTAGATATTGACATCCACCAGTTGTGGAATTTCTATCTATGTTGCAACCACCATAGTCACTATCAGAATAAGCTGTTAGTTCAAGAGGAGAGTCCTTAGGATACCATAGTCCCAATTTTGGTTGACCTTTGAGGTATCTAAAGATTCTCTTAACAGCAAACAGATGTGAATCTTTTGGAGCACATTGAAACCTGGCACAAACACAAACAACAAACATTATATCAGGTCTAGAAGATGTGAGATACATTAGTGAACCTATCAAGGATCTGTATAAATGAATATCCACATCCACTCTTTCTTTATCTGCATCAAGCTGTTTATGAGTGTCCATTGGTGTGCTGGAAACTTTTGTGTCCTTGTATCCAAACTTTTCCAGGATGTCATTCACATACTTTGATTGACTTATAAAAAGTCCAGTGGGTTTCTGCTAGACCTGCAATCCTAGAAAGAAAGTTAGTTCCCCCCATTGAACTCATTTGTAACTTCTTGTGCATCAAAGTTTCAAACTCCTTGCACAGAATGTCATTTGTTGATCCAAAGATGATATCATCAACATAGATCTGAACAAGAAGAATCTTTGATTTGATGGACTTTGTGAATAATGTCTTGTCCAGAGTACCTCTCTTGAATCCATTCTGTAAAAGATATGAAGACAAAGTGTCATACCATACTCATGGGGCTTGGTGGAGTCCATAGAGGGCTTTGTCTAACTTGTAGAATCTGTCTGGATACTTATAGTCCTCAAATCCAGGGGGTTGACACACATAAACCTCTTCTTCAATTGTACCATACAAGAATGCAGATTTCACATCCATTTGGTACACTTTGAACCCTTTGAAGCTGGCATAAGCTAGAAACAGTCTGATGGCTTCTATCCTTGCTACTGGGGCAAAGAAATCATCATAATCTATTCCTTTTTCTTGAGTATATCCTTGAGCTACCAACCTTGCTTTGTTCTTGATCACTACACCTCTCTCATCCTTCTCGTTTCTGGACACCCATCTTGTACCAATTGCCCTCTTACCTTTAGGCAAGTCAACTAGAGTCCATACATTCGGAATCTTGAATTGCAACAATTCTTCTTGCATTGCCTCAATCCAAGATGGATCTTTCAGAGCCTCAGATGCCTTCTTTGGCTCCAATTGTGACATGAAGCATGCATGTTCAAAGGCAGCTAGACTGAATTCAGGAACTGTGGATTCAGCATCAGTGGACTCCTTATGAATCATTGTCCTTGTTTGCACAGGAGTGCGTGGATCTCCCATTTTTTGGTTCTGAGGATGATACTTGTGAACCCTAAGTGTAGGTTCTCTTTCTGTCTGAATTGAGCTTCCCAGATTTGTATCATCACCTTCAGCACCACTTGAGGATTCTGCTTCAGTATCAATATGATCAGAAGATGGGACTGTTTCCCTATTGGATAGAGCTGTTACTTCAGGGCTTATGATTGGCACTTCAAACTCTGTATTTGTGTTTTGTTGGTCAATCAGGAACCCTGGTGGGTCACAGGAGAGAAGTGGCAGTATAGTGTACTCGTCCCATGTAGCAAGAATCTGCAATTGTTGGAAACTTTGTGCCAACAACTTGAATATTTGTGTTACCAGCATGAGAATTTGGGCTTGCAGTTTCAACACTATTTCCAATAGTTCCTGCAGAATACTCAACAAAGCTCAGAGAATTTGTTAGTGAATCTAAATCAAACAACCATTCAGGACCAGTGCCTTTGATATTTGTAGTGTTTTCATTAAACTCAACATTGGCACTCTCTTCAATGGTTTTAGATACACTGTTATATACCCTATAGGCTTTGCTTTGAGTAGAGTAACCTACAAAGAATCCTTCTTTAGCCTTGCTTTCAAACTTTCCTAAGTGAGTTTTAGTATGAAGGATGGTGCAAGAACAACCAAAAGGCTTTCAGAAGGCTACTAAGGGAATCCTGTGATGGAATAACTCATAAGAAGTTTTTCCTTGTGATTGAATAATTTGAACCCTATTTAGAACATAACAGGCTGTGTTTACTGCCTCTGCCCAGAAGGTCATTAGTAGTTTGGAATCAGCTAGCATGGTTCTAGCAGCCTCTATTAGAGTTCTATTCTTCCTTTCAGCTACACCATTTTGTTGTGGTGTTCTAGGTGCACTATATTGCCTTGCAATTCCTTTAGACTCACAGGAACTGTTTAGGATATGATTTTTAAACTCAGTTCCATTGTTTGACCTGATCACCTTAACCTTTAAGTTTGATTGGTTTTCAATCTTAAGAATAAAGGATTTGACTAGCTCAGCAGTTTCATCCTTAGTCCTAAGAAAGTAAACCCATGTAAACCTGGTGAAATCATCAACAATGACTAAACAGTAAGCTCTTTTATTCAAACTCAAAACAGATGTTGGACCAAAAAGATCCATATGAATAAGATGAAGAGCAGATGAGATTGAATTTACTTCTTTGGCCTTATGAGAAGTTTTGTGTTGCTTGCCTTTGAGGCATGCTACACAATGATCATCACATATGAACTCATTTGTGGTAAACCTCTTACCAAGTTCTTTTTGACTAAAACATTCATAGATTTGAAGTTCATGTGACACATCCTTCTGTGCCAAAGAGCAGACTCATTTGATGATGCTTTGGATATCAAACAGCTTAAAGTATTTGATTTGGATAAAAGATCTGTGTCCAAACAGTAGACATTATCGTTTCTTGGTGTTCTGAGTAAAACAAGATTTTCAGGTATTTTAAAATCTTTTGATAGAACAATGCACTCAGAGTCTGTGAATAAAACAATATTTTGTTTGTCACAGATTTGAGACACACTTAGTAAATTGTACTTTAGCTGTTCAACATACAAAACATCATTGAAAATCATATTGCCTGCTTTGACAGTACCCTTACCTGTTACCTTACCTCCCTTGGAATTTCCTCCAAATGCAACAAACCCTCCTTCAAAGCTTTTGAAATTTGACAAGCATTCAGAGTTGCCTGTCATGTGCCTAGAGCATCCACTGTCCATATGCCATCTTGTCTTATGTTGGGTCCTGTGGTTGCCCTGCACAGAAAAAGCTTAGTTAGTAGTGGAGTAAACCCAAACCAAATTGGTTTTGGGTTGTCCTTGTGCATTGACATAACTAAATACTGTTTGTGTCTTTTTAAACTTAGTGAGATCCACTGGTGGATTCTGTGAAGAGTATTTAGTTATGACATGAGGTATCCATGTGTTCTTTCCAACCTTTTCTTTAACAGTCTCAGAAGATCCACTACCAGTTCCAGTTTTAGACTTAGCAGTTTGAACTGAGTTCTGAGTGGTAACAGCTTCAGAATTTGCACTACCAGTCCCAACTTTTGGCTTAACAGTTTGATCTGTATTTGTGCCTTTAATACACCATACCTTTTTCATGTTTGATTTAGATTTTGCTGAAACTTGTTTTTGGTGTATAGGCCGTTTTTTGTTGACTTTTAAGTACCTGTGGTCAACTGTCTTCTTTGGAACTGGTGTGACAGGTGTTTGGGCCTTTAAAACTTTTGAGTTTTGAACAATGGCATGTTTTTGAACCACAGTCTTTTTTGTAACAGATGGTTTATACAAACAGTGCCTGGCCAAATGGTTTTTCCTGCCACAATGGAAACATCTTTTGACTGTTTTGATTGGAGAACCAGTTTTGTGAGACCATAACTGGTTCTTGTTCCTTTGATTTCCCCTCACTTGCTTCTATGTGGGAAACTTTTGGACACCATGCTTTTGGCATGTGCATATTGGAACAGTCTTACCTCTTTTATTAGCATTTGAAGAAGATGCAGTGTTACAGTTAAAAGGTACAGAAACATGTGGAGCATTATTACTTACACTCATCTTCTCCTTTCCTTTCAGACTGTTTGTTCTTTTAGAACTGGAAGTAAGAGGTCCTATAGGTTCACTCATTGTTTTGAAGTTACTCTCATCTTCCATACACTCACAGCCTTTATTTGGAATCAATTCTTCTTTAGATTCGGGCTTATCCTCAAGGATAGGATCTACAGTTTTCATTTTCTCATCTAATGGTTCATTCACAAGCCTATCAGCAACTTCACTCATAGGATGAATGTATTTATTATTATATGGGGGGTGAGTAGCCTTATATCCTATACCTTCCTTGGGATTGAGTTGAGATTTTACCCTATCTTTAAATTGGACTTCCATTAGGTGTTCTAGCTTTTGATTGGCCAGCTTGAAGCTACCCAAGTCTATATTTATAGATTCTACTTTCTTGTTAGCTTCTAACACCTTCTGTTCAGCCTCATCTAATTTCTTATTTAGGGTTTCTATTTTCTCATTCAGTTCCTTTTTCTCCCACTCATGATATGTTCTATCATGTCCCATCTGAATCTCATTATCCTTATAGTCATTGATCTGTTTTTCAAGATCTTCTATAGCCTGCATATACTCATATCTCCTTTCTTCCATCTTAGCTAGAGTTTTGCACATGCTCTTATTGGTACACCCTGTGTGACGATAGCAGTCTAATCGATCAAACATTTTGGTTTAAGTAATATTCAACATTGTGGTTTAACGAGTGTTTGATATATATGTTTATATATGTTTGTCAGTTATTGATTGTGTGTTTGAACTTGATGTAACATATTACAAGAAGTTCAAACATAAAGATCAAAGATAAATTCAAGCATAAACATAAGTTTCATATACATGTTAGCTAGATTCGAATAATATAAGGGTTGACATTCGAATCACATAGATTCGAATATGGTACTAGATTCGAATATAGGCAGATTCGAGAATGTCATTGTGGACAAACTCGAATGGGCCTTGGGCCAGATTCGAGTTTGGCCCATAACAGACTCGAATCAGGGTCTATAATTAGGGATAGACTCGAGATATTATTGGACTTTTTGCAGAATTCGTGAGGGATTAAGCAATAAGCGATCTCGAGTTTATCATCAGCGTTGGTGTCTTTTCGGAGAGAATCAGTTCGTAGGATCGTTCGTGTGTCGTTCGTTCAGCCTCTGATAGTCTCCGTGTTTCGTGTGTGAGAGTTGTTTCCGTCTACCCGTTAACGAGGATTCCGCACTCGTTGACGGCTCCGCGTCTAGATAGATCTCGTAGTGGTAGACCTTAGAAGTGGTATCAGAGCCTACGGAGTGTTCTTGGTGTTCATCTAGATACATTCTAGGTTTCTTGACGCTAGTTGGACGGTTTTTCTCTCAAAATCGTGTTTTCAAGCTTAGCAAATTCTTATTCGGGAAACACTTTGTGGTTTTTCACGTTTTTGTTCGAAATCAATATTTTTCATTGCAAAAATATTGATTTAATCTGCAAAACGTTAAAAAATCAAAGTGTTAGCCGTTTTTCGAGTTTGCGGCGCTCGAATCTAATAGGGGTAATTAGGGTTACACTTAGTCTCGAGTCTAGCCAAAATCCGCTCCTTTCGAGTCTGATACAGAGGGTTTCGAATCTATTTCGAGTTTGTGCTACATTCGAATAGGATCTCGAGTCTACATAGTTTCGAGTTTATTTCGAGTTTAGTCTAGTTTCGATTAGGGTTTCGAATCTGTGCTACTTCGAGTTTGCTGACCTTCGAATCTAAGGACTTTTCGAATCTGACATAATTTCGAGTTTAATTGAATTATAACACTTAATCGAATTTAATCCCACAAGATTTAATCTAAATTAGATTCGAATCTACCTAGATTCGAAAGAGTTAGCCTAAATCAGTTTCGAATTAAATTAATTAAGTTCAAATTCAATTCCTTTTGAAAAGATGTCAAATCTTCAAAAATTTCTAGAAATGGACCACGAGGTCGGAAAGGCAAACGCTCCGCCTAAGCTGATGAAAGTCGAG
Source organism: Centrapalus pauciflorus (assembly GCA_020465985.1). NCBI lineage: Eukaryota > Viridiplantae > Streptophyta > Magnoliopsida > Asterales > Asteraceae > Centrapalus > Centrapalus pauciflorus. Next base: position 94,495 of record JAANYP010007070.1, on the reverse strand, counting down.
GATTATTACTGGTGGAAAGATCGGTTTACCGATTTCGTGCGCTTTAATGACATGCGCATGTGGGTGTGTATCGACGAAGGGTATATTCCACCAGTTTCAGAAGTTGAAGGCCGTCAGAAAGTCTTATCATACCAGATGATGAAGGAGGATGATAAGAAATTGTATGAAGCCGAAAACAAAGCTTTCTCGCTGATCCGAATGGCTTTGCCTCAGGATATACTGCACACATTTAGGACTCAAAGGACGTCAAAAGAACTTTGGGAGTCTCTAGAGAAGAGGTGTGAGGGTAATCCTAGGGTTCGTAGAAAGCGTACAGAGCTGTTGAAACAACAGTTTGCTATTTTCAAGGCGTTGAAGGATGAACAGCTGGATGATATCATCACCCGGTTTTATCACCTGTTGACGGAACTTGAAAGTCACGGGATTGAGTTTACTGACACTGACAAGAACAACAAGCTTCTTGATGCCTTACCAGCCAAATGGGCTATGTACGTGGCAATGATCAAGCTGAATGAGGACAAGTATTATACTCAATCTCTGGATGATATAGTGGGAACGTTGCGGGCATATCACTTCGAGCTACTGAAGGCCGAAACTGATTACGAACAAGTCCAGAATCCAGCAATGTATTTTGGAAAGACAACAAAACCTTCAGCGGCAGCCGAACCGAAGACTGCTACAGCGTTTTTCACTGGAGAAACGTCGTCACCAGCAGAGACTGATGACACATTGAATCGCGCGTTCTTAGGATTAGGAAGATCGGAAGAACCGCAGCCTCAAGTACAACAGGCATCGACATCTCAGAACTATTCGAAGATGCCCATGAGCGCAAAATCAGCGGAAGAACATTTGAATTTGCTTGCTTCTTTTGTGGCCGCTTACGGGAATTATGTTCAGGGGAAGATTAACGATCCTGCTCTCTGGGACGAGACTACGATCAGGTCGACCCTGATGATCTTGAGGAAATGGATCTTAAATGGCAACTGGCCATGGTTACCCAAAGGGTTAAGAGATTCATTAAAAGAACTGGGAGGAACTTGACGATGAACAACAAGGGGATAGGATTTGATAAGTCCAAGGTAAAATGCTACAACTGTCAGGGATTGGGACACTTCGCCAGGGAGTGTCAGAGACCGAAGGTGGAGTCATACCAAGGGCAGAGTCAGCATCAGGGACAGTTCCAAAATCAGTCCCAACAACGATACCTTCCAAGTTCATCATCTGGACAAGCCAATCTAGCTGGTCTACTATCCAATGTCACTTCAGACAGACAGCTAGATGGTACGTATGATTGGAGCTCACATCCAGAATCGAATGCTCGGGCTTTTATGGCAGAAGTCACGGAAACTGGGTGTGATGGAGAAGAGCAGACCACAAGGGACAGCAGTCCGATGTGGGTAGAGAAGGCGAATGATCAGACAGTTCTGGAGTTTGCTGCTCAGATGGCCAACGTGGAATCTGACAACTCAAAGGTTAGTCTGACTTACTCTCTTTTTCGTGAATTATGTGCGTTGTGTGTTAATTCTAACGATAGGTTAAATCTAGTCTTAGAATCACATAAAACCATAACTGCTCAAAATGAGAATTTAAAAATTGAAAACGCTAGCCTAAACGATATCAAGCAAGATCTTAAAGAAAAGCTTAAGGCTGATGCTCAAGACGTAATAGTTCTAAAAGACAAACTCAGTGAGCAGTGTGTTAGGATAGAGCTAATGTATGAGCACGTAGAAGCCTTGACCAAAAGTCTTAAGGACAAGGAGATAGAGCTAGCCGAAACAAAGGTAAAGGTAGCAGAGGCAAATAGCAAGTTGGAGAAGTTTAGGAATTCGAGCCTAAACCTAGGGAAAGTTTTAGATGCCCAAAGACAGTCTAAAAAGCCCGTAGGTCTAGGATTTCACGAAATTCCTCCACCTTTCAATGCAAACTATGTGCCTCAGCCTCAGGAGAAAACTGACAAATCAGTAGACTTAGAGGACCTACCTACACCGACACCAGAGCCTATAGTAGAAAATACACCTAAGGTGGCTGACACAACCGTCAAGCTTAAGAAAGTCAAATTTGTGTCTTCCTCCAGTGAAACACCTGCAGAAAAACAGAAAATTGCCTGGGCTGATCAGGACGATGAGCCGGTCGCCATAGATGTACCAAAGGAAATAGACACTAGTGAGACACCTAGATCTAAGGGAACACACAAAAAGTCCATAGATAAGATGTCTTGCTTCAGATGTCACGAGAAGGGGCATGTTGCTTCTCACTGTCCGCTTAGGAAAGCCGATGTTACACCTAAGACAGTGAACCCAACACCTGTTAAGCCCTCAACCAGTGTGGCGAGCAACAGTAGTTCTCAAAGTACCGAGAAAACTGTGCAGGACGCACCCAAACAAGTTGTGAAAAACACACCGGTAAAGGTTAGACCAAAGGAAGTGATTAGGACAAATTCACCGAATCGTGTCACTAATCAATCTAGGTCAGCACCACAACAAGTCTATAGGAGCACAACACCTAGCAGGTCACACACTCCAGTTAGGTCTCATACTCCAGTTAGACAGTATGCACCGGTAAGAGCTCAGGGATCACAGTCCGAAATGCCATATAATAGGAATTATTCTAGAGCTCCACAGCAAATGCCTACTCCAAGGCAAAGAGTGAACTTAAATCACTCGGCATCACAACAGACTCCAGTTCAAAGGCCCAAGTCACCTGAAAGGCGAGATGGGTATTTGAAAGAGTTCAAGTATGTGGACGAGAATGGTATTACCAAGTCAGTTATGGCTTGGGTTCCCCGTGATAACTAACCTATTTTCTTTCATGTGCAGGAGATTACCACAGGTCCAAACAACAAGTGGTTCGTCGACAGTGGATGCTCCAGGCACATGACAGGGGAAAGAGGTCTACTTACAGACTTCAAGGGTGGGAATCGGGGATTCGTATCATTCGCGGGTAACAAGGGTGGAAATATCACGGGTACCGGAGTGGTCACTAATGGGACAATCAAGTTGGACCAAGTTTATCACGTTGATAAACTGGTTCACAATCTCATTAGTGTATCTCAAATCTGTGATAAGAAGAACTCGGTGTTATTTACTGACACTGAGGCGTTAGTGCTAAAGCCGGGATTCAAGATTCCTGAAGAATGGGTATTGATGCGGGCGCCAAGGAAGAACGACTTATACATGTTGGATATGAACAAGCCGGAGACTTCGATGGGGCCAATTTGTCTACTATCCAAAGCTTCAGAGACGGAATCAGTACTGTGGCACAGACGCATGGCTCACCTGCACCTAAGAAAGATGAACTACATAACGAAGAATGGACTGGTGCAGGGTGTGCCTATGAAGAGCTTTCAGTTCGAGGACAAGTGTCTACCGTGCATGAAGGGCAAGCAACATAAGAAGACACACAAGTCCAAAACGCAGAACTCCATAACCTCAACATTCGATTTGTTGCACATGGACCTTTTCGGCCCAATCAACAAAAGGAGTATCGGAGGTAGTTGGTACTGCTTAGTTATCACTGACGATTACTCACGGTTTTCTTGGGTTTTCTTTTTAGGTACAAAGGACGAGACGGCTACCAAGCTCATCGGGTTCTTAGACCAAGTGGAAAACTCCTACGGAACAAGGGTTAAAACAATACGTAGTGATAATGGGACTGAATTCAAAAACACTGTAATTGGTGTATATTGCCTATCAACGGGCATAGTGCATCAATTCAGTGCACCATATGAACCTCAACAGAATGGAGTGGCCGAACGTAAAAATAGAACATTGATTGAGGCTGCAAGGACTATGCTTTTGGATTCAAAGCTTCCTACCATGTTTTGGGGGGAGGCAGTGAATACCGCGTGCCATATTTTAAACCGAGTCCTTACAGTCAAATATTTGAACAAAACATGCTATGAAATTTTGAATAAACGGCCACCTAATTTAATTGGATTCGAACCGTTTGGGGTACCATGCACTCTTTTAAGAACAAAACATCAACCGAAGTTTGGTGAAAAGGCTGACGAAGGATACTTCCTAGGTTATGTGCCGAACTCACCAAACAAACGGGTGTTTAACAAAACAAATGATACTGTGGAGATTGTGTATAATATTGAAGTCACAAGTTATACACATGAACCCCAAACTGGTCCGAATTGGATATTTGACTATGATAAGTTATTTGAGTCATTTAACATTCCTTTGGATGATAATGCAGGTACAATCGAAAAGGACATGGCAACGCTGCATCTGAATGACGATGGCCATATCTTTCCGAGGACTACGTTTGAATCCACATCTGAGGCTACTGCGACTGTAGATAGATCACCAGAAGTTGCTGATCAAGAAGCACCTACCACTGAGAATCAGACTCAAGCATCAAGTTCCAACTCTGAGGAAAACGTCCATGAGGAGGAAAATGTAGAAGCTGAGCCTGTTCCCCCATTAGGTGAAATAGGATCTAACTTAGGAGATAATCTAAGGGTTGATGAGATAGAGACCTCTAGAATTAACAAGAACCATCCATTAGAAAGCATCATAGGAAATCCTAACGAGGGTGTGAGGACTAGGAGTAGTGTAAATAACAACACAGTGTTGTTGTCGATGATAAACGACTCCGAGGCATATCACACATGTCTCTATTCATGTTTCATATCGCAAGTAGAGCCTAAGAATGTGCAAATGGCACTTAAGGATAACTCCTGGGTTGAAGCGATGCAGGAAGAACTTTCGCAATTTAGGAAACTAGAAGTGTGGGAGTTAGTTCCATTACCTCGAGGGGAAATTGCCATAGGAACCAAATGGGTTTTTAAGTGCAAAAGGGACGATCGGGGTATAGTCACGCGCAACAAGGCTAGATTAGTTGTAAAGGGTTTCAACCAAGAGGAGGGAATCGATTACAACGAGGTATTTGCACCAGTAGCAAGGCTGGAAGCCATTAGGTTGTTTCTAGCTTTTGCCTCCTTCAAGGGCTTTAAGGTATATCAGTTAGATGTTAAGAGTGCTTTCCTGTATGGGAAAGTGAAGGAGTTGGTGTATGTAGAACAACCGCCCGGATTTACAGATCCAAAATATCCTGATAGAGTATATCGTTTAGATAAGGCTCTATATGGATTGCATCAGGCACCTAGGGCGTGGTATGAGACTCTATCCAACCATCTGTTAGAGAACGGTTTTGAAAGGGGTAGGATTGAAGACCCAGCCTCTCCTCCTTCACCTTCTGCTAGACTAGGCTCCCCCTGAGATTGAGCAGTCTGAGCAGCAGAAAAATCTACTGGCTCATTCTGACTTTTAGGGCTGGGATCATTGCCTTGATTGTCTTCATCATCCTCATCTCTCGGCCTCTGTACATTCGGATCTTGGCACGATGTCTCCCCCTGAGCCTGTAAATTTTTCATTAACTGCTCAATTAGGGAGCGCATCGCCCTTATTTCTGCGGCCTGATCTGCTACAAAATTTACAGGCTCAGGGGGAGACATCGTGCCAAGATCCGAATGTACAGAGGCCGAGAGATGAGGATGATGAAGACAATCAAGGCATTGATCCCAGCTCTAAAAGTCAGAATGAGCCAGTAGATTTTTCTGCTGCTCAGACTGCTCAATCTCAGGGGGAGCCTAGTCTAGCAGAAGGTGAAGGAGGAGAGGCTGGGTCTTCAAGAACTTTGGATAGCGACATGATAGATGCGCTAAAAGATATTGAGGAAGAGCTTATGGAATTTGACTTTGAAGATGAAGTCGAAGAGTTGGAGGAAGGAGAATTCATTCCTGAGGAGGTCGTTGACTGGAAATCGGATGACGAAGTGTTAGATGACGAGGACGATCATGTCAACGAGGTGATAATAAATTCACAACTTGTCACGGAACTATATGTGGGCAATAATCATAATGTGATTGATATAGACTACATCAAGATAGCCTCAGTCGAAGACACAGAACTTGAAGAGGCAGAGAAAGAGCCATCTAGAGCTGAGTTGATAAATCTTTGGTTTTAGAAGGAAGAAAAGAAAGAACAACTGAAGATGAAAAAGAAGATGAGAATTCCGGGTGCTGGAAATTTCTCAGGAGGGATTATAAGCTGGTTCTTTGACCGAGAACTGCAGCTGTTTATTTTGAAAAGAAGAGATGGCCTCCAATACTTGAGGCGAACACTAAAAGCATTCAATACACTTCCCAAGATTGAAGTAAAGGAATTATCATGGAAAGAACTGGTCAATATCGGCGAGGACCCGTACGCTGAAGTCATGGCAAAAATAATAAGAAAAGAGGGTCGTTTGGGAAAGTTTGGATGACTTCAGCCGAGATCAGGCAAAAGGGTTGAGGATGGATCAAGGATAGATCCTCATACTGGAAGGCCTTGGGCCAGAATGGTGTATAAGCCAGTAAAATGCTTGAAAAGGGTGCCTATGAAATCGATGCCACAGAATATTTTGAGCAACATGAAATGGTGGTACGTCGATAATGACACAGCAGAAGCAGTCATGGAGGATACACAAGACAAAGTGATTTTGAGAGTGTATGATCCACTGCACTTAATAAATCTATCAAAGGACGACCTGAAGAAGCTACATGATCAGCCTATCTTCTTTATTGAAGCATGGAGATCTGAAGCCAGGAAGTTCCAGAAGGTAGTTAAAGTTTGTATAGATGCTGGTTTATATGCAGGCAGTAGTATATATAGTTCTAGTACTTAAACTTGATGTAAATAGTTAGAAGCTATCGTCAAGGGGGAGTCTGTTGGTACACCCTGTGTGACGATAGCAGTCTAATCGATCTAACATTTTGGTTTAAGTAATATTCAACATTGTGGTTTAACGAGTGTTTGATATATATGTTTATATATGTTTGTCAGTTATTGATTGTGTGTTTGAACTTGATGTAACATATTACAAGAAGTTCAAACATAAAGATCAAAGATAAATTCAAGCATAAACATAAGTTTCATATACATGTTAGCTAGATTCGAATAATATAAGGGTTGACATTCGAATCTGTGATAGATTCGATGTGGTACTAGATTCGAATATAGGCAGATTGGAGAATGTCATTGTGGACAAACTCGAATGGGCCTTGGGCCAGATTCGAGTTTGGCCCATAACAGACTCGAATCAGGGTCTATAATTAGGGATAGACTCGAGATATTATTGGACTTTTTGCAGAATTCGTGAGGGATTAAGCAATAAGCGATCTCGAGTTTATCATCAGCGTTGGTGTCTTTTCGGAGAGAATCAGTTCGTAGGATCGTTCGTGTGTTGTTCGTTCAGCCTCTGATAGTCTCCGTGTTTCGTGTGTGAGAGTTGTTTCCGTCTACCCGTTAACGAGGATTCCGCACTTGTTGACGGCTCCGCGTCTAGATAGATCTCGTAGTGGTAGACCTTACAGCTCTCATTATGATCTCTGTACTTTTTAACCATATTTTTGCATGTTTGAGAGCAAAGTTTAGCATTTACCTTAGATGGTAGATCAGTAGAAGTGACAATTGATGTTTCTGCCCTAAGAGCTTGATTTTGAAACTCCTCTTCTGTCTGGTCACTCCAGTCAAACACATTGTCTTCTTGAGAGACAAGGGCTTGTGAGGATGATGATTGACTGGTTTGCTGGGGTCTTGATGGCTGCTGACCTTGTGATCTGCATTCTCTGGCAAAATGACCAAGTTTGTGGCATTTAAAGCACTCAACCGATTTATCAAATGCTGGCTTGCCTTCCGGTCTGGTTTGAAAGTTTGGTCTGGCAGTCCTTTTCAGAAATCTTTTGGCCCTCATAGTCAATATAGCATGTTGCCACTTTAAGTCCATCTCTTCTAAATCATCTGGATGAATTTGTTCCAAATCTTCAGCATTAAGAGCAAAAAGTCCATCACTTGCAACAAATGCTTCATAATGAACTTCAGAAGAGTTACCCTCAGCACCTGAAAAAGCATCACAACAGTTTGATTTATTAGTTAATGCTGATGACAGCAGAGCAGTGTTATGATTGTAAGAAAATGTTTTCTTTTTATTTTCAATTTCAGATTCAAACACTCTCAGGCTGTTGTAGAGGTCATCCAACACTATTTCATCTAGAGTGTCTTTGGTTCTCCATTGAGCAGCATAGACTGTCCATTCTTCACCAAGAGATCTGAGGAATTTTCTGTTTACTTCATCTTGATCTTGGCTGACCTTAGCACTCTCGAATTCACCTATCAGCTTATTAAACCTATCAAAAATTTGAGTAAGGTTTTCATTCATGCCACCAGAAAAGTTTTAATACTGTTGTTTTAAGAGATCCTTTTGGCGATAGCATTGCTAGCAAATCTTTTCTCTAAGGCAATCCAAAGAGAATGAGCAGTATAAAACTTTTTAAACTGATTGTGATAAGCATTAGGTATGGCTATTTGTAAAAGAGTAAGAGCTTTCACTTCATTCATTCTAGCCTTTCTTTCAATCTCAGTTTTTGGAGGTGCTCTTTTGGGTTTGCCCTCAGCAATCAGTTCAGGATCAACTGCAGGTGGATTTTCAACAGCTTCCCATAGGGCATAGTCAATAAATTGAATGTGCTTTTGAATCCTGAGTTTCCACATCTCGAACTCAGTGGGCTTGAGCATAGGCACTTTGAGTCCTTGCCCAGATCCACTACTGCTATTTTCAAACTCCATTGCATAAAAATAAATTTGTGAACAAAGAAAGTTTCTGACTTTGAAAGCAAAGAATAACAAATAAAACCTGTCTCTAATACCACTTCTCAAGATCAAAATCACCTAAGATTAATTGGTTTTAATAAATCAGAGTGTAAACCAATAACCTTGTTTTGAATCAAAGTCCAATTAAGAAGTTTGCGGAATAACACTTAATTGTTTTTAAGAAAACTTTCAGAATAAATAACAGATAAATATAATCAATATCAAATCCTTTGTATTGCCAAAATCACTGATTACAATCACCTCTAATCTGTTTGATTAGACGAAGAACACAGATTGTTCTTAGGGTTTTACAACCTTAGAGGCTTGAGAAACTATATCAGAAAACAATTACAATGAAGCACACAATTACAGAACTTGCACGTACAGACTTACAATAGAAAGACCTAGTCTATCTATATATATAGCCTTCCGATTTGTTTCCTTGACGAACTCTGATTTCTCTGGTAGTAGATATGCTTGGAAGATATTCAAATATTGAAATATATATCACTTCCTGAATTTCAGCACTTTCTGTTATTAATCTGTTGAGCAGCTTGAACTTTTAACTCTGGCAGCTTGAATTTTTGAACTAGCAGCTTGAACTTATTGAACTAGCAGCTTGAACTTTGTAATTACACAAAAATACTACTAACAGCTTGAGAAATCTAACTAACAGCTTGACATACTTAGAATATTTCCCAACAAAATAAATTTAAAACAAGTTATATTATTTGTAAAATAAAAGTGTACAATAGAATAACTAGCACGTGTAAGTTTATCGTGTGTCCAAGCAATTTCATTGCAACACTCTTAAGCTAACTTTGAGATGATGAGATATTACCTTCATGGTTCGATGACTGCTATTGTGGCTATGATCACAATCACATGTGTGACTTTTTGAGTCATCCAAAGATAACTATAAAGCGACTGATGAATAAGAAACGAATTCATTTGGTACAAACAACATTCAGTATACAATATATTTCTCTAAGAAAGTAAACACAAATCAAAACACTAATAATTCTATCAATATGTAAATAACGGTTTTGGTTTTCCATAACCAGTGAAGCCTCGAACTAGTGAGGTGCGTTGTCATAGAGCCACAGAGACAAACAGTGAGTTACGTACCTGCATAATAGAGCCACAACCCACAAACTTTCTTCTTTGTATAATTGTATCGCTAGTAACGAGAGGGTAAGAATGATCGAGGGTAACAGAGTGTAGGAGTGAGAGGGATCAGGAGTAACAAAGGATGAGAGGGCTTGAACGATCGACCATCCATCTTCTCTTAAGTAGCGATGTTGCCTCTCCCCTTCCTGATTGTTTGTTGTTCTTGAGGCTACCTTCCTCCGCATAGGTTGATGTATCTTTTGGATCAAAAAAATGGGCCTCGTATTATATATACAAGTGTATTTGGTTAAAATGTTGATGCCCCATCTATCTTGATGCGATAGGATTTTGCCCATATGTTATCCCCCCCCCCCCCAAAATATGGGTCGGCCTTGATGAGGGATGAGTGGATGGGGCCGCTCGGTGAGGGGGAGGGGGTGGTATTCCTGCTGGTGGAAGGATGTGGCAGAGGCGTTGGCTTATCAACCTACCCATACCCCTCAACCTAACTGATACCTAATTATGATTTCGCGTTTTTCAGGACTTCGGTTTTAGTTCATTAGACAACCTAATTAGGGCTCCTTTCCCAAATCGAAGCATGATTGAAGACGCTTCTTATGTGATGTCTTCATCTACCGGGTGTTAGAACAAGTGTTGGTGATTTATCACCAATATGATTTAAGTGTAATGGGATGAACTTGTTTGACCAAAATAATCTTATTACATATTGAACAAGTTGGGTTGGTGCGGAGTGCACACTTGTTCAATGTTGTTTAAGATTAATTACCGGGGGTTCAGGGGCGCCTTGATAGCGGGGTTCCAATCTGAAAGTAAATCACGACTCTCAGATTATCCAAGTTATTTTTGCAATCCGTATTTTCTACAACAAACATTAATATCGATACTTCCAAGCCTAAACTCGTTTTCGATTTATTTAACGAACAACCAAAGATTATGAATCAGGTTTTGGTAGTTGATAGTTAAGTGCATATTGTGTAAAAATATTTGAACTTGCATATATATATATATATATATATATATATATATATATGTGTGTGTGTGTGTGTGTGTGTGTGTGTGTGTATATATATATATATTGGTTATTATATTCCAATTTTACAAAATGAGAACTTAAGAAAAACCGTTGTAACCTAAAGGGAACCAGATCCTATCTTGCATCCTGGAACATACAAGACGCTTAAGAAAAATAACAAAACTATCTCGAACTCAAGACACTATCTGAAACGGTTCCTAGCGGCCGCCATCGCCTATTACAATTGGATGTGATATAATACATGATGTGTCATTCTAACCAAGAATCGTTTTGATCTTTGCATTCTTTTCGTTTGTTAGTGATGTCGGGAAAGAACTTTAAAAGTAACATACAGATCACCCTTCTTTTTGCTAAAATGCAATGGCATCTCTCGTCTTTGAACTTCCTCACTTCCTTCGGTTTCGTAATTCCCTGAAAAGAATCACACACACATAACCATTTGTTAGCCAACCAAACATATTATTTATAGTTTGAATTGTGAATTTAGGGGTGAGCAAAAAACCAACTAACCAAACCAGAAAAACCGGAGTAAACGGTTTGGCCGGGTTCGAATGTTCATTCGGAACCGAACCAAAAAACCTAAAGCGAACAGATTTTAGAAATTAATTTACTTTTTGGAATATTTTGACTTGTAATCTTGTATAGAGCTTTTTACTTGATAATTTAGTATTCACTGTATTTTACTTGACAATTTAGTAGTGTTTTAACATTGTTGTAGGTGTGTCATATATTATGTGTTACTTTTTATAAAATATGTTCTATAATATCGTCAAAATAAAATGAAAATGGATTTAAAGTGAAGACACAACCCAAAAATCTGGGTTTAAAGAAAAAAAACAACCCCATAAACATGGTTGTTAAACTCAAAAGCCAATCCGAACCGATAAAAACCGGAAACCAATAACCCGTGGATTCAACCCAGAAAACCGAAAACCAAAGTCGGATGAAAACGAACTGAATGGGTTCTAAAACCAAAAACCGGAAAATACGGTTTGGGCTAGAAACCGACCCATGCTCACCCCTAAATGTGATCGTTTTTTTAATGCTCCAAGTATAGAATTAGTCGACAATTGGGAAGGATAGATAATACAAGAGTGAATGATGATAAACCTGAGAGGTTGGTTTTATATTTAGGTCTTGTTTGCTATCTATAGGAATCATTAACATATCATTTTATGTTTCAATGACTTCTTAATGATTCCATTAAGATGTAAACAAATAACCCCTTAGACAAGTTACAAAACTGAGTATGTGTGTTTTTCATTTTATTGGTAGCTAAGTTTGTTAAGAAATAAGAAGTAAGCTTCTTAAATGTTAAGTTTATTTAAAATGCAGGTGTTTTAATGGATAAGTTTACGAAATATCTCGATATTATATAAACAAATTATTAAGTAAGAAAGTTAATTCTAAATAACAATCTTACATGCATTAACGGTTTGGGCATAGAAATGTAAGATTTTACCCATTCAAATTTGGTGCTCACCTTTATGCCAATGTCCACTAGATGCTCATCAAGTTGCTTGATGGTCTTCTCGAAGCCAACAAGTGCTTGTGCCTGAAAAATGCATCAAATATTAAGTTGTTGTTTAGTTGATGAAAATTTTCAAAATTTCCATTTTACTTTTTAAAAAAACTGAAAAATTGTTTACTTAACAACAATTTCTTAAATTTTCATCTCATTTATTAAAATACTACTTTTTCATACTCTCTCTTATTTTTCAATTATTTACCATATATTTCTTTATAATACTGTCTTTTTTTCTCTAACTTTTCTATCAGCTATCCTATTATTCTTATTTTATAATCATCCATCTTATTTTTTTTGAAACTAAATCTTAATCATCTAAACAAGTTTTTACTTTTTATAGAAACTATTAAGAATATATATTGTGGTTAGGTATTGCGATATCCTGTTTCCTAGTATATATGATCCTCCTTGATTTATATGACTATGAATCAATCTCCAAAAGTGTGGCAGAATTATAATATTCACATGGTATCAGCCTAACCCTACGGTCCTACCTCTGTCATCGTTTTTTTCTTTTTTTCCCATGGCCTCCGGTGACAAATCCGACTCACCTCTCTCTCTCTCTCTCTCTCTCTCTCTCTCTCTCTCTCTTTCAACCCTCCTTCATCTAATCACCATAAAGCTTTCTTCTTCAAACTATTTGCTATGGAAAAATCAGATTCTTCCCCTGCTTGCCTATCAAAAATTGGCCGGCCATGTTGATGGAACTCTTAACCCACCACATACTACTATTACTCATAAAGACAAGCAGTCTCCTAATCCTGAATATCCTCATGGCAAGAAGATGATCAACGTGCCTCCTTATTCTTCAATCTTTTCTTTCTGGAGAATCCATGGCCGAAGCCCTTGGCCTTGGCACGGCTGGTGTGCTCTAGAAGATGCTTACAGTGATTCCGTCGAACGAATGCAAAATCTACGGGATTCTCTTCGACAGTTGCTGAAAGGCACCATGTCAATAGCAGATTATGGTCGCCAATGCAAATCCTTTTGTGACCAACTTGCAGCTATTGGTCATCCCGTTGACGATATTGACAAATCACATTGGTTTTTATTTGGTCTTGGTCCATCGTTCGAGACCTTCTCTACTGCTCAATGTGTGATTAAACCGCAACCGTCCTTCCGTGGTATTCTTTCTCAAGCTGAAGGTCATGACTTGTTTCTCAAATCTGTGCATGGATTGCCAACTCCTCAAGCTGCTTTTGTTGCTGAACAGCCTTGTGGCTTCTCTAACCCTTCTTCTGGTCGGGGTTCCTCTAGCATTCGTGTAAGCAGTCTAATGGTCGAGGTAATTATTTAGGTAGTCGTGGTCGTGAACGTCACCCACCTCATTGTCAATTATGTCGGAAAGACGGCCATTATGCGAATCGTTGCCCTGATCTCGCTACATTTGCTACCTGTACACCGTCTATTACACCGTCTATTGATGCAAATCTTGCTACTGCCTTTCACTCGAGTTTCCATGTAACTGATAACACCCGTGATTAGTATGTTGATTCTGGTGCCACCGCTCATATGACACTGTCTTATAAGAATCTCGATTCCGCTAAACCCTATTCAGGTAATAATCATGATACCTTTGGTAATGACTACTCTCTTCTTATGTGGGAAACTCTACCCTTTCAAAAGATATTCCTCTTCTTGATGTTCTGGTTGTTTCACATATAACAAAAAATCTTCTTTCCATAAGCAAATTAACAAATAATCATCCTGTTGATATTATTTTTTCTGATTCTTATTTTGTCATTCAGAATCATCTCACCAAGACTATTCTAGCTCAAGGACGGGTTGATCGTGGGCTTTACATTCTCGAGCATGGTCAAAAAGCATTTTTGGCTAGCCTTTCATCCAATAATCTGAAAGCCTCTTTTGAAATTTGGCACGCTCTAAGGCATGTTTCATTTGATGTTATTTCCTTTTTAGCCAAGCTAGGCCATTTGTCTATTACTTCGCTTTTACCAAAGCCTCATATTTAATCTTCTTGTCAATTATCTAAGAGTAAACGTTTGCCTTTTTAGTTAAATACCGAACGTTCTTTGCATGTCTTAAACATAATTCATTGTGACTTGTGGGGGCCCTCTCCGGTAGTTTCCACCAAAGGCTATCATTATTATATTATTTTCGTAGATGATTTTTCTCGTTTTACTTGGTTTTATCCTCTTAAGACTAAATCTGAGGTTTCTACTGTGTTGCCGACATTCTTAACATTTGTTCAAACTCAATTTTCATGCAAAGTTAAAATATTTCAAAGTGACGTGGAACGGAATTCTTAACACCCGGATACAGACCCTTTTTATGGAAAATGACACATCATCGTATCTCATGTCCATATACGCCACAACAAAATGGGTGTGCTGAGCGAAAACACCGTCACATTACTGAAACAGGCCTTGCCAAGCTTTTTAATGCTCATGCTCCGGCTTGTTATTGGGTCAACGCTTTTACTTCTGCTACTTATATTATCAATCGTCTACCATCGAAGCTTCTTCAAGACAAGAGTCCATATGAATTATTGTTTGGTTCTTCTCCAAACTATGACATCTTTCGCACATTTGGGTGTCGGGTTTTTCCGTATCTTCAGGATTATGCACAACACAAGCTTGCTCCTAGGAGTATTTCATGTGTTTTTAATGGCTATAACACTAATTACTAAGGCTATCAACGTTTGGACTTAGCTACTTCTCGTGTTTGCACAACCCGACATGCTCATTTTGATGAATTGTCTTTTCCTTTTACGGGTGTCATGAACAAAGTCGATTTAGCAACTTTGGTTTTTCAAGTTATTGTGAACAACAATCGTCTACACCAGTTGCTAGCTCACTGCCTTAACACTCCCAACCTCCACCTAAAACTCAAAGCAAGCCCAACTTACCTTGTCCTATATGTGATCCTATCCAATCTCCTAACCGTGAACCTCATGTCCCACCTACGTTACTCGACCCACCATGTCCACCTCCTGTCTTCGCTGCTCCTAATACAAACTCGATGCTAGAACCACCCTCACCTCCACATCCTGTAGCTGCCAACGCACCTCCACCGGCACCTACTCCTAATGCCGCATCTTCCCTTCATCCTATGACTACACGCTCTAAGGTTGACATCTTTAAACCTCGTCATATAGCTGATATTTCTCACATTTAAACTATTCCACTCCATGCGGCCCTTTTTGCGAGCACCGCACCAAAAGGAGTCAAGTCGGATCTTAAACAACCGAAATGGCTTGCGGCTATGCACGAGGAAATGTGAGCATTGCAATCTAATAACACGTGGGTTTTGGTCTCTAGACCAAAGTCAAAGAATATTGTGGGATCTAAGTGGGTGTTCCGTACCAAATACCATTCCGATGGCACTATCAAACGGTTGAAGGCTAGGCTTGTGGCACAAGGGTTCACTCAGATCCAGTCCTTGACTACTCTCTTACCTTTAGTCACGTTGTCAAATCATCCACGGTTCGGATTATTCTCTCTTTAGCTGTGTTACATAAATGGCCCTTACATCAATTAGATGTAAAGAATGCTTTTTTAAATGGGCATCTTTCAGAAACAGTTTTTATGGAACAACCACCGGGTTTCATAGATTCACGCTCTCCAAATCATATTTGTCAACTAAAAAAGGCGTTGTACGATGTGGTTTCATTGTTTGAGCACTTTTCTTCAACGGTTGGGGTTTGTATGCAGTCACGCAGACATATCCTTATTTGTTTATCAACATGGATCATGTACTCTCTATTTATTAGTGTATGTTGACGATCTCATTCTTACAGGTAATGATCAACCGACGATACAACGCTTCATTGTTGCTCTTAATAAGGAGTTTGCAATCAAAGATTTTGGCAGCCTCAACTACTTTCTTGGCCTTGAGGTTACCTACAATGAAGATGGTTTATTTTTGAGTCAAGCTAAATATGATAATGACGTTCTTACCCGTGCGCCTGCTTGATTCTAAGCGTGTGGCCACTCCATTATCTACTTCAGATGTTTCGAGTAAAGGTGACCATTTACTTGATTCTACTACATATAGTTCTCTTGTTGGAGCCCTTCATTATCTCACCATTACTCGACCGGACTTGTCGTATGCTGTGAATCAAGTGAGCCAATTTCTTCATGCTCCAACAACTGACCATTGTCAAGCGGTCAAACGGATTCTACGATACGTGAGAGGGGCTATTTCATATGGTCTCTCTTTTAAACACTCGTCCAAACCTTCACTGGTTGGCCACTCAGACGCCGATTGGGCCCGTTGTCTTGAGACTCGGCATTCTACATATGGTTATTCCATTTTCCTTGGTGGAAATCTTGTCTCGTGGAGTGCCAAGAAATAACCTACGGTATCCCGCTCCAGTTGTGAATCCGAATACCAAGCAATGGCCAACACTGCTGCAGAAATAGTATGGGTCACTCATCTTCTTCGGGAGCTCAATGTTTTGCCTCCTAACCGACCCACTATTCTTTGCGATAATCGGAGTGCACTTTTCCTCGTCCAGAATCGTATTTCGCATAAACGAGCTAAGCGTATTGACTTTGATTATCATTTTGTTCGTGAGCTCGTATCTTCTGGAAAACATCATACTCGTTATGTTCCAACCAAGCTTCAACTAGCGGATATATTTACAAAGAGTCTTCCTAGACCACTCTTTGAGCACTTCCGTACGCTATTGCGTGTTGGTCCTCCGCCGTCTTGCTTGAGGGGAGGTATTAAGAATATATATTGTAGTTAGTTATCGTGATATTCTGTTTCCTAGTATATAGGATCCTGTTGTAATCCATTCCTTATTTTTTATATTCTCCTTGTATTATTTATATGGCTATGAATCAATCTCCAAAAGTGTGGCAAGATTTATAATATTCACAGAAACCCTTTTTTTTTTTTTTGAAAACTATAACTTGAAAAGTAAAATTGAAAAATGACTAGTTTTCGTTAACTAAACGCAACAAGTAATTACATTTGTGATACATAGTTGTTTGCTCGGGTCAGAAATACTAACAAACTTGTGCATTTTCAGCAAAAGGGAAGATAGAAATGTAAGAAACGGTATAAAATAGAATAATTACCAAAGTTATTGCAGCAGTTGTGTGAAGGTTATTGCCTTCCCTCCTAAACTTGTCATGTGTTGTTGTACGAATTCGAAGCCCAAAATTTGAAATAAAAAGAGAGATTCCAACACATCCACTATTATATATATATATATATATATATATATATATATATATATATATATATATATATATATATACATATATATATATATATATATATATATATATATATGTATATATATAGTTATCAATTATGAAAATAATTAAAACTAACCCGGAGATCTCGGTTCACCATCTATAATTGGTTCACCCTCCTCATAGAAGACCACTTCCTGGAAATAAGAAGAAGGGTTCACAATCATAAGTCAGTTTGAACTTTGAACAATCAACTGCAACCACTAAAAGCCTATAACCATAAACTAGGAACACATATACGAATTAAACACGAGGAGAAAGATGAAACAAAGAAGAGGTAGAGCTTTTCCCTTTAGCTTCTAAAAAAAGGTATCAATCTCCATAATCATAATGAAACTCCAAAATTAAATCTCGTAATACATTCAAGTATCTCATTTGTTTTACCATACGAATTATCTTAAATAAAGGCACAAGGAATCGAGCAATGACATGGCATGATTGATGACAACAAATAGCTTACTTGTCCATCTTGCATTCCTTTCTCAATATCCACGGTGATAAAGTTCCCTTCTCTTTCGTATTTTACATTGGGACACTACTCACACACCTGAAGAACATTAGAAGCATACATTTAAGTACTCATCGTATCAAATATTAATATAATCATGTGAATAATGTTCAATGATACGAGTATGGGAAAAAAAGGATATTGATATGCAGGCATTTGGCAGATAGTTAGAGACGATATATCTGCTCTGTCATCTGTTGGAACATCCCTAGACCAATTTGCCTTGCAACGTCTTTTCCCTGGAGCGGGTTTTAGAATGTTCTTCTCCCTCCAAACCTAATTAAATATAACCATAATTCAAACAATCATGGAAAAAAAAAAGATCTACTTATCCATCTCAAATAGTGTACATTTTTATTTAAGTTTGTCCCAAAATAATTTTCCACTTTAAAGGGTCTTCCAATTATAAACTCAACTGTGAGTCCCAAATAACTCAACTTTTCAAAGGCGCTTGATAGTTATTAAATAATTAAGGGTAAAATTGTCATGAGTTGTTTAAAAAGTTGTAATTGTTATATATTCATATAACAGTTTTTTTGGTTGTGGGCACTATATTACAGAGGGAGTAAGAAATAATATCAAAATTTCAAGCACTTAACCATTCAAATTATAGCTAGATACAAATGCAAAGTGAAGTTGTTCACCACTTCACCTATGCAAGTGGTTCATGGACACACACATACACATGCATTTACAAACACAGATATGCGACCTTGTATTCATCAAATCATCAGTAATATGAGGTTTAATTATGAAGTAAGTATGTAACCAATTTAATGTTGTACCGTTTATATGGTTCAATAAGAGGACCTCAATTTTGTAATTTAGATAATGAAGTTTTCCTACCTTCAAAGTCCCTCCCATGTATAAATCCTCTAATGTTGTATCCAAGTCAACAATTACATCATCTCCTTTCGCGACTCGCTCCTCTTCTTCTTGTTCAGCTCCACCACCAAAAAACCTGCAAAACACTTCAAGTAGTCAGCAAATGCACCCAAAGAGGTAAGCTTCCTGATGACAAGAGAGAAGGATGGACAACTAACTGTTCTCAGATTTATTAGTGGTAGGAATTAAATCAATAAATGAAAATCAGCTATAATGTTATTGCTTATACAACTGCTAAAGCAGCTGCATGTCTTAAATGAAGAAATTTAGCATCAATTCAGCAAAATAAATTCCAAAAAAAATTATCATGCCATGAAAAAATACTCCCCGATACATGCGTAAGATGCATCCTTTATATGATATATGTACTACCTAAACGATTTGAGTACTAAGCTCCTTCAAAAAATAGTAGGTATGCACCAACCATGTCACCACTATATAATATTTTAAAAGAACTCTATAAGAATATAGAGACATACATATATTTCATGGTTAATACACACTTCGAATTTTCTACTCTTTCAGGGCATCTTAATTCTTAACTCTTAGGTATCATTTGTGCCTCCTTTATCCCTTAAAATCACAAAATTTGACTGAGCACATATACATGCCTAACCTCTTTAACAAAGATTGAATTGGGAAGTCTTGTGGACCAAAACCAATGGCATGAATAGTTTAGATTTCATTAACAGTAAGGGTATTCTTTTAGTTATCAACTGGCGGATATTGCTCTGTTGTCTGTAGTATAAACTATGTTAACATTCAGAACTACCTAGAGGTGTTGTGAGGCCCCTATGTGTGACATTGATGACTCATGTTACAAAGCTTTTAAACATTCTAGGCCAAGCAGATCTGGTTGTCTTAGCCGGTTCTGCTGGTGTTTCCTCTTACGTGGGATTTTTGTTGCTGGGTCTTATAATGCTTATCAGGTTTGTCTTCAAGTCATAGTCGAGGCCTCCATGGTTGCTGTATGGTGGTTCCGATTTCACATAGCTGGCCATCAAGTTCTCTCGGCTGATTTCTAGTTGTTTGAAACAGGTGGTATCGCTTATCGACAGAAGCAAATGTGTCCTTTGGATACACATTTTTGTTTTCTTGTATCCTTGTTCTGATTTAAAAATGTTTTTTCCTTCGTATTTGCTGTGTGTTCTTACAGGGTGTTTACAGGTGGTCTGGATCAGCTTCTTGCAAATTTAGATTCTCTTGTATTTTGCTAGTTGTTTTTGTTAATAAAGAATAGGATCAGAATAAGTAAAAAGTTGTAAACTTCACCAGGATGAACTTTTATACAATCCTATTGTCTTGAGTGGTTGGCAGAAATCCCTCTATTAGGCAACAAATGACAAAGCCACATCATGAAAACAGCAGGATATTAATAAGGGAAATAGAGTGTCCATATCTCTAAACACAGACGAGTACTTAACTTAAGATATAGTAGCTTAAATAAAGGGTCTACAATTGATAGTATCTGTTGGTATAGGAAAACTAGAGGGGGAAAAATTTCATAAGAATGTTTGATATGCAAAAAGCATATTTCAGTCAAAGCAAGAATCTTATTCACTCTGATAAGAAGATGGTGCACACAAGATGGAACTATTAGCCGAAATATATGCAATATATATTTCGGATTTTATGATGTACATTTAATGTATATTATTGTAAAATTATATGTGCCATATTTAGTTGAGAGTTTCCATAATTATCTAAAGTAATATATATATATATATATATATATATATATATATATATATATATATATATATATATATATATATATATATATATATATATATATATATATATATATATATTCTCCTTTTGTTAATGAAAGAAGTCAATTGATTCTCAAAGAATTTCATGGTATCAGAGCCTTTTTGGCTCAAGGCTCAATACTGATTTTTCTCTTCACAGCCACGGCTGTGGTATCATTATTTTCTTGTTCGCCACCCCTTTTGAATCTCATGGCCAACAAATCTGAAAAATCCAATGCGAAAATAATTTACCCAGTGTACACAGTCACAAATATTCAAAACAAGGTCCGGATTCTTGATGGTAGCAAAGTTACATATTCGTCATGGGTGCGATTGTTCAAACTCCATGCACGAGGATATAAAGTCCTCGCCCACATCGACGGTACAACCCCTCCAGCGAAGACTGATCCGGCCTACGAAGCCTGGTCCGAAATTAATGCGATTGTCCTTCAATGGATTTATGGGACTCTCTCTGACGATCTCCTTGCTCGAGTCCTCGATCCAGAATCCACAACTTATCAAGCATGGAACAAAGTTAAGGAAATCTTCCTTAACAACAAAGGCTCTCGTGCTGCTACCCTAGAGCATGAGTTTAACAACCTGACACTTCGTGCGACGACCTCTCTCGAAGCGTACTGCCAGCGTCTCAAAGATCTTGCCAGTCAACTTGAAGATGTGGAATGCCCAGTCACAGCAAACCGCCTCGTATTACAACTTGCACATGGTCTGCCCTCCAAGTTTGATACTGTTGCAACATATATCAACCAAACTCTACCTACTTGGGACACGGCTTGTTCCATGCTTCAACTTGAAAACCAACGTCAACATGCTCGGGACAATCATTCCCCGGTATAAGTTGCAACCGTTGTAGATCATCAACCTCTTCCTTATCCACAGCCACGACACGACGCCCATACTAATCGTGGACATCAAACTCAGCAGCACAACCCCAATTGCAGATCCTCTTCATTTGGATCGCAAAACAAATCCACCAACGCATAACAAAACAGCCGCCACAATCAACCTTCCGGTTATCAGCGACCTCTTTGGTCCGCTTACCCACCAGCATACTGGCCTGCCCCTTGGTGGGCCTCACTGCCCCCATGTCGGTACCCAGCCCAAAGTAGCTGGGCTGCCCCTTGGGCCACCCCCTTGCTGGTCCATCTCATCAATCAAATCGACAACCACAAGCAAATCTCGCAGAAGTCAATCCGTTGGAACCATCTGAACTTGAGGCTGCCTATTCTTCCATGTCTCTCAATGTTCCTGATGACCAATGGTACATGGATACGGGTGCAACCACGCAGGTAAAATCTCTACCCCTTGTGTATCATCCGTTAAATCTGTGTTTGTTGGCGATGGTAATCAAGTACCATACACACCATATTACCTCACCCCTCCAAACCCATTCACCTAAAAGATGTTCTCCACACACCTAATGTTGTGAATAATCTTGTATCTGTACATAAATTTTTTTGTGACAATTCTGTTTCGGTCGAATTTGACCCATTTGGTTTTTCTCTTAAGGACCTTAAGACTGGGAAACAACTGACAAGGCACAATAGCTCCGGTGAACTACCGTTCCAGACACCGCTCCAGCTTTATCTTTTTCTATTTCTTCTAGTTCACCTGTTTGGCATTTTCGACTAGGACATCCGGGACATCACATAATGGATTTTCTTAGTTTTAATAAACATATTTCTTGCAATAAAGTTGATAAATCATTTGTCTGTAACTCTTGTCAAATTGCCAAACACAAACGTTTACCATTCAAAGACTCAACGTCTACCACTTTACGACCATTTGACCTTGTTCATGCCAATTTGTGGACATCACCCGTACCGAGCAACACAGGTTTTAAATATTACCTCATGATCACCGATGACTTCACCCACTACACTTGGGTGTTTCCCCTGAAATTTAAATCTGAGACATTTGATAAAATCAAACAATTGCACAAATTTATTCAAACACAATTTAATACGACCATCAAAACCTTTCAATGTGATAAAGGTGGTGAATTTGAAAACAACCGATTCCATACCCTTGCATCCCCATCGGTCTCCATATCCAGTTTTCCTGCCTACATACCTCCCAACAAAACGGCACTGCCGAATGCATGATTTGTCACCTCAGTGAACTCATGTTATCTCTCCTCACTCATGCCTCCCTTCTGCTTTCTTTTTGGGTTGATGCCCTCCATACAGCTACCTATCATCATAATATTCTACCCATCAAATTACTTCATAACCGCACCCCACCTCTATTCTTTATCTAAAACACCCCACCTATGACCACCTTCGTATCTTTGGGTGTGCATGTTATCCCAACTCAACGCCACTCGCCGACACAAATTAGCCCCTCGCTCCACTGCCTGTGTTTTCTTTCGTTACCCACCCCAATACCTCGGTTATCGATGCCTCGACCTTGCTACGGGCAAAGTCATCCTCTCCCGGCATGTCACTTTTGACGAGTCTACATTTCCTCATGTCCACATCCACCAACATCCCCCAACCTAACCATCTCATGACTCCGACCCCAACTCGTTAATTTTCCAATCCCAGCACCCCCTACATCGACACCCCCCACACCTCCCAACCCCACACCTGTACCTAAACCACCAACACCCTCTGCCTCCACTGTTGACTCACAACTAACCATTAGTCGTATTACTTTCACTCCTACATTGAATTACTCTCGTCGCAATCGCCAACCGCTCCCCAACCCTCCTCCACCCACCTCTCTACATCCTATGACAACTCGTCTGCTAGCAGGAATCACCAAACCAAAGCCACCTTTAAACCTACACACCTCCACGAACCTTAACCCCACCATCTCCCCTATTCCCACATCCCATATACATTCATTGACTGATCCAAACTGGTCTTGTGCCATGACTGATGAATACAAGGCTTTAATGGATAATAACACATGGGAACTTGTTCCACGTCCGACTGATGCTTGTATTATACGTTGCATGTGGATATACCGCCACAAATTTCATGCAAACAGGACTCTTGCGCGGTAGAAAGCAAGACTGGTTGTTAATGGTAAATGTCAACAAGTAGGAGTTGATTGTAACGAAACTTTTAGTCCCGTTGTAAAACCTGCCACGATCCGCATAGTTCTTAGTCTAGCCGTTTCACGATCATGGCCAATCCATCAGCTAGATGTAAAGAACGTCTTCTTGCATGGAAACCTCCAAGAAACAGTTTATATGTTTCAACCACCCGCCTTTGTGGACTCCAACAAACCCAAGCATGTATGTCACTTGCGTAAATCGTTATATAGGCTTAAACAAGCCCCCCGGGCATGGTATCATAGCTAGGTTTGCAAACTATCAACACTTCTCTCTTCGTTTTTCAACAAGGCAACAAACTTGCCTATCTACTTCTTTATGTGGATGACATCATTTTGACCGCATCCGACACTGCCACTCTCAAACATTTCATTGATTTATTGTTTCGGGAGTTTACAATGTCTGATCTCGGCCCACTTCATCACTTCCTTGGTATCCTGGTTCACCATAAAAATGGAGGGTTACTTTTATCACAAGAGCAATATATCCATGACATCCTCCATCGTGCTAAAATGCAAGATTGCAAACCGTCAACAACTCCAGTCGATAACAACTCTAAACTCAGCGCCACCGCAGGTAAACCATTGCCTGAATCTTCTCTTTACCTTAGTCTAGTTGGGGCTCTTCAGTACTTGACAATCACTAGCCCCGACATCGCCTACGCAGTTCAACAGGTTTGTTTGTTTATGCACGCCCCCCGCGAGCCACACTTCAACTTTCTTAAGCGGATCCTAAGATACTTAAAAGGCACCAGCAGTCACGGACTTTGCATTTCACCCTTAAAATCCACCAATCTGGTTGCATACTCCGATGCTGACTGGGGGGGATGCCCTGACACCCGACGCTCCACATCCGGTTATTGTGTGTTCCTCGGTGACAATCTCGTCTCATGGTCGTCTAAAAGACAACCTACCATTTCCCGATCAAGCGCCGAAGCTGAGTACAAAGGGGTTGCAAATGCAACGGCTGAAACCACATGGCTTCGCAACCTTCTTCTTGAGCTGCATCTTCCATTACGCTAGTAATCTATTGCGGCAACCTTTCAGCCATTTACCTCACCAAAAACTCGGTGCAACACCAACGCACAAAACATGTTGAAATCTACATTCATTTTGTTCGCGAAAAAGTGCGTATGGGATCTCTACGTGTGCTACATGTTCCCGCTGATTATCAATATGCTGATATTTTTACAAAGGGATTACCACGACTACTTTTCACCCGCTTCCGCTCTAGTCTCACTATACGTCCAACTATTGATTCAACTGCGGGGGAGTATTAGCCGAAATATATGCAATATATATTTCGGATTTTATGTTGTACATTTAATGTATATTATTGTAAAATTATATGTCCCATATTTAGTTGAGAGTTTCCATAATTATCTAAAGTAATTTATGTATATATATTCTCCTTTGGTTAATGAAAGAAGTCAATTGATTCTCAAAGAATTTCCGGAACATCAACAACAGCGGTCTATGCACCAAAGTGACCAAATAGGGGAGTTTCAACACAAAGTTATTTATCTGTTTCAAGGTTAATTTGTGCAGGTACAAGCTATCTTGAATATTAGTGCCAACAATATCCGGCTTCAACTTTTACAACCCTACTCTTTATACATCATCTGCTGGAGGCTAGTAATGATTCACCTAACAAGACAGATCCATAAGTTATTTCAACAACTTGTGCGTTGATATTTCAAAGCTTCTTTTATTGGACTTGGTTTTCACAGACCAAATATTAAGCATCATGTTATCATACAATGCAAAAAATGAAATCCTAAGAATATCCGATTCATGTGTGTCCTTAATGTAGCCAATTTACCTCCAACTAATAAGCATAAATTTGAGATTGGAGATAACTTGTCCAGATGCAACCTATCTTGAATATTAGTCCCAACAATATCTGCTTCATGTATGTCCTTAGTGGCATAAAAAGATGTGAAATATATGCACAAAATATCTCCAAAATATACACTTTATGAACCAGATTGGTCAACCAGATGCAACAGCAAGACATAAGCAAATCAAAACCAAACACGACACAATTACTCAAGGTATGATTAACTAGTGAACTTGCAGACTTAAATATGTTACCATACAATTTACTCCATATTAGTTTAATAATAAACATCCAGACCTTATTAAACTACAAGTTATGCTTAAACTCTGTTACAATAAATTAATAAACGTACCTAGCTGATTTGGAGATTTAATCCAGGTTGCTCTTAAATTTAATGCCTCGTCCTAATCCCGATCGTTAGATAGTCCAACAGCCTTCAAGATTGACACATGGAAAATCAAAATAAACCTTATGACAATCAATATTAAGATAATAACAAAGAAATCAGCAACAATGGAAACTGATTTAGGATCAAAAGCAATAAATTCGATTGTAACCAAGAACAACGTTTGTTTGTGTATCGATTGATTATACATAAATGACGCATCTACAGTATGTATTTATGGGTTAAAGAATAACGAATATATCATAACCTCGTCGGAATAAGAGAGAAATTCGAGTGGAGCGTCAGAAAGCAGGTCACATGTTCGATTGTCGATATTGCGCCGATGAGCGTCGGAAAGCAGGTCGCCGGTGAGAGAAGAGAGGCTGAGCGGTTGTCTGATGCGCCGGTGAGAGCAGTTCGTCGTTGGTTTGCTTGCTGCGCTGATGAGCAGGTGGTTTCACGGACGGTGGCTGTTGTAGTTGAATGGGGAGTTGGATGGTTTCACGGTAGCAAGGTTGTCAAGATCGAGATCTTACCTTGGATCATTTTTGTCATTGCAAGATCGGGATTGTAGGATCGGATCAGGTTCGTAAGATCCTACCGAAATTAAATATTATATATCACAGTATTGTTTCATAAACAAAATAGAGTCATTTCCTACCCATTCTTTCAAGGCACGTATATAGTGTAACATCCCAAATTTCAAATATATGTAATTTGCAATTTTAAGGACTTAATTATTATGTTAATGGAATATTATATCAATTTAAGTTAATTTTGATCATATTATCAGTTAAATAAGAAAATACGAAGTTGAAGGGTTTAGTGTGCAAATAAGTCAAAATACAAATAAAAAGGGGGAAAACTTTCATTTTCACCATCACTCTCTCTCTCTCTCTCTCTCTCTCTCTAACCGTACTCTCTCTCTCTCTCTACTCTCTCTCGGCTGCATCAAAAGAACACACAAGAAATCATCGAATTAAGGTGCAAAAATCTGGATTCAAGTGGCATATAGGAGACTATAACAACTACAAGAATCAATTTAAGGTAAACATCATTCAATCTTTCGGATTTTGAAGATTTTGGTTCGGTTTCAATAAGAACCGAATCATAAGATTTTTGATACAGATGTTAATGCATGTTATATATTATGATGGATTTGTTGAAATCGAGCATGTATGTTGCAATGTACCAAATTTCAGAATCAGATTCCACCTCTAAGTGTGATTTCAAGATATGTGTGTGTTTTAGTGTGTGTGTTCATCGAGACTCATAAGAAAAATGGACACAAATCGGTTATTATGGTACATAAGTGACATGTTATAAGTTGAAATAGTGTTTCTAAGTTCACATTTACTATTTTAGTAACTAAAACATGCAAAATGGTCAAAATGCAAAATCTGGAAAATCTGGAAATTTTACAAAGTATGAACTCGGTTCGGATGAACCGAATTCGGACCATCCGAATTCGGGCACTGTTCATCCGAAGTCCGAACTCGGACCCTAACCCAATCCGGACTCACCCAAATTCGGACCAATAGTGAATTCGGACCAAAGACCCATTTTCGGACCTACAGTCACTTCGGACGAATAGTAATTTCGGACCTTGCCGAATTCGGACCCTGCCAACTTCGGACCAATACCATATTTCGGACAACCTTGCATTTCGGACCATCCGAATTCGGATGTGGTCCGAAATCAGTACAATTATACTTAGTTTTCAGAATACAATTTTTAAGCAATTACTGACACAAATTCACTATTACACCTACTTTACAGATCATTGTGGTGTTATCAAAACACACATTGATTCAGGATCAAGTCACAAAACCAATCACTGTGAGTAACAGATTGTCATTCGAACATTTATTGTTTTTGCATTCATGTTTATACATTCAATGGCATGTTCACGTTGTTCATATACTTCATTTGGCACTCATGAAATGATTTGTTGTTATGATGCACACTCGTACTTGACATGTAACACACATGTAGCTTGCGTTCATTTGAAAGTGCATCTATTTACATCATGCTTGCACTGCATGATCATTACTTCATAATCTGATGCGACCTGGACTGGGGCTGACAGCAGGCCACTGTCGGGGACTGATCATCCCACTCGTATCCCATCAGGTTCGGCACATCCCCGATCAGCATATTGAACTGCCACCCCATGCTAGCACTGCATGGTTTACTCACACATTGAGGCTTTCACTGCCGTTTTCACATACATGGGGCTTACACTGCCCATGGTTAAGCATTGCTTGTAAAGAAATATTTGTTGTTTGCATAATCTGTTATCTCACTAAGCAATTAGCTTACTGTTGACTCATCATGTTTTCAGGCAAAGGCAAAAGTGTAGCTGGACCTTCTACTTAAGCATATCACTTCAATATCCCGGAGACTTTAGAAACTATTGGTACTCAGACATTGTCGCTTGGGGCTGGGATATTACATGTCTTTTAATCAATTATGATGATGTAATAGCTAGACTTAAACACTGTAGACATCTACTTTCATTACTTTAGTGTGGATTTGCTTAACTCTGATTTAAGAATTCAATTTCAATTATTATGATACTCATTGGGTTGTTAGTCGATCCTGGAGATTACAATTATATCATTAATTTAACAAGGGCGTCACAGTTTGGTATCAGAGCATTAGTTTGAGGTTTCAAGTGTCCGCGAGGACTTGGACTCAAACTTAGGTTATGATATTAGAATGAACTTCTAAGTAATGATCTGAACTAAGATAGGATTGACATGCACACGGGGAAACACAAAGGGTAACTGTAAATACTTAGGACTTACAAATAAATGTTCTAAATATAAGTTGTTATATTTCAGAACATGTCAGGAGACGATATGACTCCTCAGCAAATGTTCCAGATGATGCAAGCTCTCATGGAACAAAACAATGAGCTACAATCCAAACGAATGGCTGAGCAGGCTCAGTCATTTGCTGATCAGTTAAGGGCCAGAGATGAGGCCGAGGCAAAACGAAAGGCTGACAAACGAAAGAACAAGGAACAACAACAAGACGATCAAGAGGAAAGACAAGACACTGGGTCTTCTAACAGATCAAGGGGTTGTAGGTTTAAGGATTTCAAAAGTAACGGGGCTGTTACTTTTGATGGAACCGGAGATGCTGTTACAGCATTGGAATGGATCACCACCACGGAACGAACTTTCAGAATCAGCGACTGTGCTGATAAAGACATGGTCCGCTTTGCAACCGCTATGTTTGCAAGGGACGCTGTTATGTGGTGGGATGCAATGACACATGTGCTGACAATGGAGGTAGTGTCACACATGTCTTGGAACGAGTTCAAGGAAGTATTCTCCCAGCAATACTGTCCTACTGATGAGAAGCGTCGTCTAGAGGCGAAGTTCCTGAATCTGACTCAAGGAACGAAAACGGTTACACAATATGCCGTTGAGTTCACTCGATTGAGTCTGTTCGCACCCCATCAAGTAGACACAGAAGAGAGGAAGATAGCCCGGTTTGAGGCCGGACTAGATTATGAGATTCGCCGAACCATGAGTGGGGTTCGGTATACAACTTTTGCTGGTTTGCTTGAGGCTGCTCGAAATGTGGAGCAGATTGTCTTGATGTCTGGTTATGTTATCGGGTCAGCCGCCACGCCACCGACTCAACCGTCGCCGCCAAAAAGGCAGCGGGAGTCTGGATCCTCCCGATTCTCTCCTCAATCCCATCAACAGTCATCATCACCCAAGAGGGGAAGAGCCTTTTCGGCCAGTTCAGAAATGAGAGACTGCAGACGATGCAGGAAATCACACTCTGGGGAGTGCAAAGCTCAAGACATGTATTGCTTCTGCTGTGGGCAGAAGGGCCATCATTGGGAGCATTGTCCTCGAAAAGATGATGCATGCTACAACTGCCACCGACTTGGCCATTTTTCAAGGGATTGCCCGAAACCCCCAAGAGATCAGAACGTTCAGCAATCAACAGCAAGATCTTCTGCAGCATCCACTGCTCGCAGGGATCAATCTCATAGGGCTCCAACAAGGGCATTCCAAATCACAGCTGAAGAAGCAAAGGATGACCCGGAGGTGGTCACTGGTACGTTTTATGTTAATTCCATTCCTGCACGTGTATTGTTTGATTCCGGAGCAAATCGTTCGTTTGTCTCCACTTCATTTGCTCGTCAATTTAACATGCCAACTTCCAAACTGCAATTTGTACTTGACATAGAGACTGCTAGCAACATGTTAGTAAAAGCAGATAAAGTGTATAGGAATTGCACATTGTTGGTAGAGGATGTAGTGTTCAACATAGATTTAATCCCTATGGAGTTCGGGGAGTTTGATGTAATAGTAGGTATGGATTGGTTGGTTCACAATGAGGCACAGATAGTTTGCAAGAAAAGATTGATTAGGAACTCCCGAGGGCCGAGACATATGCATTTATGGTGATAGACACAAAGGCGACTTATGCCTTATTTCAATTGCAAAAGCCCGAAAGCACGTGGCTAAGGGTTGTTCAGCTTATTTAGCCTACGCTGTCGATGCAAAGGCTGAAGTTCAATCTCCTTCCACCGTTCCCGTTGTTTCCGAATTTCCTGATGTCTTTCCAGAAGATATCTCGGGATTGCCACCTGATCGCCAAGTGGAATTCCGCATTGACCTCATTCCCGGAGCTGCTCCAATAGCAAAGGCTCCGTACCGTCTAGCTCCTGCAGAAATGCAGGAAATGATGAAGCAGTTACAGGAGTTGCTCGACAAGGGTTTCATACGCCCAAGTTCATCTCCTTGGGGCGCTCCTGTTCTGTTCGTCAAGAAGAAAGATGGCACATTACGTATGTGCATCGATTACCGAGAACTCAATAAAGTCACAATCAAGAACAAATACCCGTTGCCCCGGATTGATGATCTCTTCGACCAGTTACAAGGCGCAAGTTACTTCTCGAAGATTGATCTTCGTTCGGGTTATCACCAACTCAAAGTACACCCTGATGACATTCCAAAGACGGCTTTCAGAACTCGTTACGGACACTACGAGTTTCTGGTAATGTCGTTCGGTCTTACTAATGCGCCGGCCGCTTTCATGGATCTCATGAATCGAGTCTGCCGGCCAATGCTCGACAAATCGGTCATCGTGTTCATCGATGACATTCTCATATATTCAAAGACCGAAGAGGATCATGCAGCACATCTGAGAGAATTACTAGAGTTGCTGCGCAAAGAGCGACTTTACGCCAAATATTCTAAATGTGAATTCTGGTTGAGGCAGGTACGTCTCAACATTCGAAACAATTTCATGATCCTTATACTCAATCATAAACCCTTTGTTAACTTGTACTTACTCAATATTCAATTCAGATCCAATTCTTGGGGCACGTGATATCTGGTGCTGGGATTGCTGTTGATCCTGCAAAGATCGAAGCTATCCAGAACTGGGAATCACCCCGCAACGCCACCGAGATTCGTAGTTTTCTGGGATTGGCTGGTTACTACCGCCGATTCATCAAAGACTTCTCAAAGATCGCCGTTCCGCTAACAAAGCTTACTCGCAAGAACGCGACCTTCTTTTGGAAAGAAGAACAACAAGTGACTTTTGACAGATTGAAGAGACTGCTAAGTGAAGCACCAATGTTAGCCCTGCCTGAAGGGAACGAAGACTTTGTTGTCTATACAGATGCATCAGGCACGGGTTTGGGTGCTGTACTAATGCAAAGAGGAAACGTCATAGCTTATGCTTCTAGACAACTCAAACCGCATGTGAAAGATTACTCTACTCATGATCTAGAGCTAACTGCTGTGACTTTCGCTCTCAAATTATGGAGACACTACTTGTATGGAACCAAGTGTCAGCTCTACACCGACCACAAAAGTTTGAAGTACATATTCAGTCAGAAGGACTTGAATATGAGGCAAAGTAGGTCAATGGAGCTGATCAAAGATTACGACTGTGAAATTCTATATCACCCGGGGAAGGCCAACGTAGTGGCCGATGCCTTAAGCAGAAAAGCGTATTGCAAGGCATACTGCTATGCCTTGACTTCCACGATACTGACTTCAACGATCATAGACGATGTAAGAGCTGCTCAGTTGCAGGCCCTAAAAGAAGAGAATGTTAAAGATGAAGATATCAGAATACAGTTGCCATTAATGCAAGATGATGGAACTGGATTAAAGGGTATTTATGGCAGACTGTGGGTTCCTAAGTTCGGGAACATGCGGGAAGTGATACTTGAAGAAGCTCATCAATCCAAATTTTCAATTCATCCTGGTAGCACAAAAATGTACAACGACTTAAAAGCCGACTTCTGGTGGCCAGGATTGAAAAGAGATGTCGGTCAGTATGTTGAAAGGTGCAGAACTTGTCGTCTAGTCAAAGCCGAGCACCAACAACCCTATGGTAGTATGCAACCTCTTCCTATCCCAGAATGGAAGTGGGACCATATTACTATGGATTTCGTAACCAAGCTACCTAAGACTCGTCGTCAACATGACGCCATTTGGGTCATTGTTGACCGATTGACAAAATCTGCTCACTTCATTCCAATCCGAGAAACTTATTCACTCGACCGTCTTGCCCAGATCTACGTAAACGAAATCGTTATTAGGCATGGTGTGCCTAAGTCTATTGTCTCCGACCGAGATAGTAGATTCACTTCCAACTTCTGGGCTGCTCTACAACAGGGTCTTGGTACTCGTATCGCAATGAGTACTGCCTATAGACCCCAATCTGATGGTCAAAGTGAAAGAACAATTTTAACTCTCGAAGACATGCTCAGAGCCTGTGTCATGGATTTGGGTGGTAACTGGGACGATCACCTCCCATTGGTTGAATTCTCCTACAACAACAGTTACCATTCCACAATCAAGATGGCACCATTCGAGTTTCTGTATGGCAGAAAATGTAGGACTCCAACCTGTTGGAGGGAAACAGGAGAAACTCCAATAGCTGGTCCTGCCTTATTGCAAGAAACCAATGAAAAGATCCAACTCATTCGACAATACATGAAAACGGCTCAAGATCGACAAAAGAATTACCACGATCGCCATCATAAAGCAATAGAGTTTCAAAAGGACGATTGGGTATACTTGAAGGTATCCCCAATGAAAGGTGTTACAAGATTCGTGAAGCGAGGAAAGCTATCACCTCGATTCATAGGACCATTCAAGATACTAGAAAGAGTTGGTAATCAGTCCTATCATTTGGACTTGCCGGAAGAATTGTCAAGTGTTCACCCAGTCTTTCATGTTGGGTACTTAAGGAAAAGTCTGGTGCCCGAGAGGGAACCATGGACTGATCACTCGGACATTAAGATTGACGAACGGCTAAGGTTCGTTGATGAGCCGGAGTGCATTTTGGAGACAAAAGTCAAGAAACTACGTAACAAGGAAATCAGGATGGTGCTGGTCAAGTGGAAGCATCATCGGGGAGCTAATCATACTTGGGAATCGGAAGAAGATATGAAAACTAAGTACCCAAGTTTGTTTAGCACAGCATGACTTCGCGGACGAAGTATAGGCATGGTGGAGCCCATGCTGTAACATCCCAAATTTCAAATATATGTAATTTGCAATTTTAAGGACTTAATTATTATGTTAATGGAATATTATATCAATTTAAGTTAATTTTGATCATATTATCAGTTAAATAAGAAAATACGAAGTTGAAGGGTTTAGTGTGCAAATAAGTCAAAATACAAATAAAAAGGGGGAAAACTTTCATTTTCACCATCACTCTCTCTCTCTCTAACCGTACTCTCTCTCTCTCTCTACTCTCTCTCGGCTGCATCAAAAGAACACACAAGAAATCATCGAATTAAGGTGCAAAAATCTGGATTCAAGTGGCATATAGGAGACTATAACAACTACAAGAATCAATTTAAGGTAAACATCATTCAATCTTTCGGATTTTGAAGATTTTGGTTCGGTTTCAATAAGAACCGAATCATAAGATTTTTGATACAGATGTTAATGCATGTTATATATTATGATGGATTTGTTGAAATCGAGCATGTATGTTGCAATGTACCAAATTTCAGAATCAGATTCCACCTCTAAGTGTGATTTCAAGATATGTGTGTGTTTTAGTGTGTGTGTTCATCGAGACTCATAAGAAAAATGGACACAAATCGGTTATTATGGTACATAAGTGACATGTTATAAGTTGAAATAGTGTTTCTAAGTTCACATTTACTATTTTAGTAACTAAAACATGCAAAATGGTCAAAATGCAAAATCTGGAAAATCTGGAAATTTTACAAAGTATGAACTCGGTTCGGATGAACCGAATTCGGACCATCCGAATTCGGGCACTGTTCATCCGAAGTCCGAACTCGGACCCTAACCCAATCCGGACTCACCCAAATTCGGACCAATAGTGAATTCGGACCAAAGACCCATTTTCGGACCTACAGTCACTTCGGACGAATAGTAATTTCGGACCTTGCCGAATTCGGACCCTGCCAACTTCGGACCAATACCATATTTCGGACAACCTTGCATTTCGGACCATCCGAATTCGGATGTGGTCCGAAATCAGTACAATTATACTTAGTTTTCAGAATACAATTTTTAAGCAATTACTGACACAAATTCACTATTACACCTACTTTACAGATCATTGTGGTGTTATCAAAACACACATTGATTCAGGATCAAGTCACAAAACCAATCACTGTGAGTAACAGATTGTCATTCGAACATTTATTGTTTTTGCATTCATGTTTATTCATTCAATGGCATGTTCACGTTGTTCATATACTTCATTTGGCACTCATGAAATGATTTGTTGTTATGATGCACACTCGTACTTGACATGTAACACACATGTAGCCAGCGTTCATTTGAAAGTGCATCTATATACATCATGCTTGCACTGCATGATCATTACTTCATAATCTGATGCGACCTGGACTGGGGCTGACAGCAGGCCACTGTCGGGGACTGATCATCCCACTCGTATCCCATCAGGTTCGGCACATCCCCGATCAGCATATTGAACTGCCACCCCATGCTAGCACTGCATGGTTTACTCACACATTGAGGCTTTCACTGCCGTTTTCACATACATGGGGCTTACACTGCCCATGGTTAAGCATTGCTTGTAAAGAAATATTTGTTGTTTGCATAATCTGTTATCTCACTAAGCAATTAGCTTACTGTTGACTCATCATGTTTTCAGGCAAAGGCAAAAGTGTAGCTGGACCTTCTACTTAAGCATATCACTTCAATATCCCGGAGACTGTAGAAACTATTGGTACTCAGACATTGTAGCTTGGGGCTGGGATATTACATGTCTTTTAATCAATTATGATGATGTAATAGCTAGACTTAAACACTGTAGACATCTACTTTCATTACTTTAGTGTGGATTTGCTTAACTCTGATTTAAGAATTCAATTTCAATTATTATGATACTCATTGGGTTGTTAGTCGATCCTGGAGATTACAATTATATCATTAATTTAACAAGGGCGTCACATATAGTGCCACTTTGATGAAATAAGAATCAAGGTCATGAGCAGCACTATATTGGTACCTTCGTGTTGGAATATCTTTTGTTGATGTAATACAAAGTCCAGGGTTTGTTTTGTAATTTGTTCGCAGTTGTGAATAGTATAAATAATAGGTTGACCTTGTAATAGGAAATCAGATCTGACAATCTGCGAATTGAATTAGCACGGAATTCCAGAATTAGGGCAATAGTTCTATTCTCCATTTTTGTAATCATTCTGTCATCAATTCAAGCGTTTGGTTAGTTTTATTTGTTCTTGTTCTTGATTGATTGTAGTTATTGTTGATTGATTGTTAGGATTCTGAATCCACAATTAGTATCAGAGCATCTAGGGGTGATTTTTGACCTGAAATTGGAAATTTTCGAACAGTGTTCTTGATATATTTTTGGTAAAACCTAAAAATCAACAAGGGGTTTTTATCCTGTTGATTATTAATTTTGGAAATTGGATCGAAGGAAAAGGATAGGAAATCGATTGAATTGAATATAATTTTGTTTTGATTCATCAAACACAGAAAAAGATCTGTTGATTTTTTTGAAATTTTGAAAAACCAAAAGTTCTTCACTGTTTTATTGCAAAAGTCACTTTTAGATCTGTTTTTGGAAGATATACTTTCACAAAAAGTGTTTGAAGTCAGATTCCCTACCTTCGATATCAATTTTGTTAAAAATAGCTGTGTTTTACAAATTAAATTGAGTTTCAGACTTAAAAATTCTGAAAAACTAAGAAACTCGAATTATACTTTGTTCATGAACAATTCGAGTTGATAGACCATTTCAATCGAGTTGATAAAAAGTTCAAATCGAGTTTGACTTTAGTGTCAATCGAGTTGAACTTGTAGTTCAATCGAGTTGAATTACATTGTTAATCGAGTTGACTCTCATTTTTATCGAGTTGACTTGCACTTTAATCGAGTCGACCTACCTTACATTCGAGTAGGTAGTGTCTTCCATTCGAGTTGAATTAAAATCAGTTCGAGTTGAACCAAGTTTAATTTCACCAAGGAATTAAATACAAGGTATCAATCGAGTTTCATATCAATTGAATTCGAGTTGAACTTTCATTTTAATCGAGTTGATCAAGTTCAAAGGAAAGTTTACTTCGAGTTGCACATAAGTTCTAATCGAGTTTCTCACAAAATTAATCAAATTTCACACTGAATCACTCGAGATTCACACAGAATCAATCGAGTTTCACACATAATCAATCGAGTCTTACACTGAATCAATTGAGTTGCACACTGAGTCATTCGAGTTTCATCACTGCTTGATTCGAGTTGATTAATTCTTCTAACAAGTTCATTTGTTATAGATTCAAGTTGATTATACACTGGTTCGAGTTTCACTCATTCTTTAATCGAGTTGATCAACTTATCATTCGAGTTAATCATCTTATTCAATTGAGTTTCATTCAACATTCATTTAAAGGTTGATCAATCTTCAACAGTTGATCAACATTTTCAA
Source organism: Centrapalus pauciflorus (assembly GCA_020465985.1). Taxonomy (NCBI): domain Eukaryota; kingdom Viridiplantae; phylum Streptophyta; class Magnoliopsida; order Asterales; family Asteraceae; genus Centrapalus; species Centrapalus pauciflorus. The sequence continues at coordinate 57,533 of JAANYP010007070.1, read as the reverse complement.
TTTCAATCAAATATCACTAGATCTTGTAAAGTTTCCTGTATATCAATCACAATGTCAAAAGACGCTCTTACCATGGGATCAGAAACGAAACCCCCAATCCTGTATCGGGGAGAATACATGTAGTGGAGGGAACGGTTTTTGAAATTCATTAGTTTTCATGATCTTTCGGAAGAAATGTTAAAGTCCTTAACAGAAGAACCAACTGTGTTCATGGAGACAATCCCTGGAGTACCCACTGGAAATCCCCCAATTCCATCAAGAACAGTTGAGGTTACGAACTTAACCGAAGCACAGAAAAGAAAAAAGTTAGGGGACAAAACAACCAAGAAGCTGTTACTGATCTCAATCCCCATGACATATATACCTGTCTAACAAACACAAAGACCGCCAAATCCATATGGGATGAGGTGTGCAAACTTATGAGGGGATCTGACAGGGCTGCAACAAATAGAGCAAGGAACAGTCTGATGACTTTCGAGAATTTTCGAGCTCGAGAAGGAGAATTACTGGAAAACACTTACTTGCGGTTTGTCAGTCAGATAAGTGAGATGAAAAGAAATGGGGTAACAAAGTCCAATCTGGATATCAATGTCAAGTTCTTAAATGTACTCAACCCGGAATGGGAATATGCGATGATTATCCAACAGACGTAGGACATTGAAGAAATGGACTTCCATATGATTTTTGAAAACCTCAATAACTACCAAGAGGTTGTTTTGAGGAAATTATTTGGCAAGAAGAGAGCTGAGAAAGAGACTGCTGACCCTTTGACTTTATTGGCAGAAAAGAAGTATAAATATAAGCTGAAAAAGGAGAAACGGGCAGTAGTTAGCAGTAGCTCTTCCAAATCAGACACATCAGATTCATCTGCAGACTCCGAGATAGAAGAGATGAAAAAGCAGATGGCACTGCTAACTAAAGCATTCCAAAAGAAATTCTATCGTAAGCCAACCAACAACAAAATGCGCTACAAGAATGGCTCAAGGAAATTTGAAAAGAAGGAGAAGTATGAAAAATCTGGTGAGAGCAGTGGCAGAAAAGCTAAAAAAATATGAAAAATTTGATAAATCAGCGAAGAAAGAAACAGAGCAGAAGTGCTATAATTGTGGAAAACCAGGTCATTTTGCTCGTGAATGTAGAATGCCAGCAGTCAAAAACTCTGACTACTATACAAGAAAGGCTCTCCTAGCCAAAGAAAAGGAAGCTGGAAAAGCTCTTATGGCAGAAGATGACCATTGGCTATAGTTATCAGAGGATGAAGACATACTGGCGTATTCCAATCTTCCGTTATTCTTATGGGCTGAAGCTGTTGCAACAACTTGTTTCACACAGAATCGTTCAATCATCAATAAACGATTCAGAAAGACTCCTTATGAACTAATAAACAAACGGATACCTAATATTAATTTTTTCCATGTCTTTGGCTGCAGATGCTTCATTCTAAATGACAAAGACAACCATTGGGAAATTTAATCAAAATGCTGACGAAGGTATTTTCATAGGATATTCAAAGGAGTCAGTCGCTTTCCGTGTCTACAACAAGCGGACCAAGATAGTCAATGAAAGCGTCAACGTTAAATTTGATGAAGGAGTGGTAATGGCTTCTGAACATACCAGTTCAGGACCCGATCTTAACAAGCCGACTTCTATGGAGTCAACTGAAAAGAATGCAGAAAATTCAGAATTAAATAAATTGTTTGAAAATTTCTATGAGGACTACTTTGAGAAGCCCAAAACTAATGTTTTAAATTTGGTGCCTGACAGGATTACTGAAGATCCCGTCGTAGTCTCAGACCATTCTCATCAACAAGTGTCAGAAGAAACTGGAAAAGCCTCGACAACAGATGTGCACTTGCCAACTGAAAGTGTACAACCTATTCAACCTCAAGAATTTTTTGAAACCCCCTTAACATCTGAACATTCAGAAACTCCTATCTCAGATACCTTACCGACTACATCTGAAGCCATCCCCCGACTTCCCTATTTAGACCTAAATCCCAATCAAGACCACATTCACAAGTGGACTAGAAATCACCCATCAGAAAATATTATTGGTGATCCCTCTGCTTCAGTCCAAACCAGAAGAGCCACAATAAGCGAGTGCCTATTTTCCAATTTTCTCAGCAAAATAGAGGCGAAGAATGTGAAAGAAGCTCTTTTGGACGCTGATTGGATTGTTGCAATGCAAGAAGAACTGAATCAGTTCGAACGGTTGAAGGTGTGGAGACTTGTTAAGCGACCTAAAGATAAATCTATCATTGGCACGAAGTGGATCTTTAAGAACAAGAAGGACGAACATGGAGTCATCATTTACAATAAAGCACGACTCGTTGCCAAAGGATACAGTCAACAAGAAGGGATCGACTATGATGAGACGTTTGCGCCTGTTGCAAGAATATAATCGATTAGGATGTTTTTAGCTTTTGCTGCTCATAAAAATTCACTGTTTATCAAATGGATGTTAAAACTGCGTTTTTAAACGGGGAATTAACTGATGAAGTATATACATATCAGCCCGAAGGCTTTACTGATCCTTCGAGACCTGATCATGTATATATTTTAGATAAGTCACTGTACGGCCTTAAATAAGCACCACGTGCTTGGTATGATGCACTTTCAACATATCTGTTGAAATGTGGATTCAACAAAGGTGCAGCTGACACAACCCTGTTTATAAAACGTTAGGGGCCGGATATTATAGTAATACAAATATATGTAGACGATATAATATTTGGGTCTACAAATCCTGAATTTTGTAAGAAATTCGCTTTCTTAATGTCCCAGAAATTCGAAATGAGCATGATGGGAGAAATAAATTTTTTCTTAGGTTTACAAGTTAAACAATTGACTGATGGTATTTTTATAAATCAGTCAAAATATATTCAAGACATGTTAAAGAAATTTAGCATGGTTAACAGTACTCCTATGAAAACTCCCATGGCTCCGGATTCAAAGTCCAAACTCGATGAGGACATTTCAGGGAAACCTGTAGATGTAACTCATTATCGAGGAATAATTGGGTCATTAATGTATTTAACTGCTAGTAGACCGGATATTATGTTTGCTACATGTGTGTGTGCTAGATATCAGGCAAATCCAAAAGAATCACATTTAACTGCTGCTAAAAGAATTTTAAGATATCTGAAAGGAACACCAAACCTTGGTTTGTGGTATCCCAGAGAATCTTCATTCAATTTAACTGCTTTTTCTGACGCTGATCACGCAGGTGATAAGATGGACAGAAAAAGTACGTCAGGTGCAGTTCAAATCTTAGGTGACAAACCCGTCTGCTGGTCATCCAAGAAACAACATTGTGTTTCATTGTCTGTAGCTGAAGCAGAATACGTTGCTGTTTCATCATGTTGTTCTCAGGTGTTGTGGATGAAGAGCCAATTGCGAGATTACGGGTTTACACCACATAAGATTCCTATATACTGTGATTCTCAGAGCGCAATTGCTATTGCATCAAATCCTGTGCAACACTAAAAAACAAAACACATCGACATTCGGTATCACTTTATCAAGGATCATGTTGAAAATGGGAATATAGAATTATACTTTGTTCCTACTGAATATCAACTAGCTGATTTGTTTACCAAAGCATTAGATGAAAAAATGTTTAATTTTTTGGTATACAAATTGGGTATGCTAAATCGTTAGGTTTTATAATTCAGTAGTTTCAATTATAATTTTAAATTTACATTTTTTATTGATTATAATCTGATGTTAAATCCTTGAATGATTAAAAGTTCAAATCTTTCGGAATTTAACAGATCTGAATTGTCATGTGCAGGGGGAGCAGAAAATAATTTTTATCTCATTTTGAGAAAATCTGATAAAATATATCTAATATTTTGTAGGGGGATGTCAGGATCTAAAACTGAATTACCAAGACTAACTGATTTGAATTTATCAGAGTATAAATCAATAATCTTGCTTTGAATCAAAGTTTAATCAAGAAGTTTGCGGAATAACACTTAATTATTTTAACAAAAACTTTCAGAATCAATAATGAATAATCACGCAAGAAGTAATCAAGACTGTTTGTATTGCTGAATTCAATGATTACAATCACCTCTAATCTGTTTGATTAGACGAAGAACACAGACTGTTCTTAGGGTTTTACAACCTTAGAGGCTTATGAAAACTCAATCAACAAAGCAATTATAGACTCAAAATATGCAGAATACTCCTATACAATAGAAAGACCTATTCTATGTATTTATATTGCTTCTTGATATGTTTCCTTGACGAATAATGACTATTCTGATAGTAGATATGCTGGAATCTTCATGTAGATATCTTTTCCTGAAAATCAGCACTTTCTGTTTATGAAACTGTTGAGCAGCTTGAATCACTTGACAGCATGAGCAGAGCAGCTTGAGTTGTTTTGCTCTGGCAGCTTGAACTTTTACACTGGCAGCTCGAGTTTCTTCAACTAGCAGCATGAACTTTGGATTTACATATAAAATCTACTAACAGTCTGAGAAGTCTAACTAACAGCTTGAACATACTTAAACTATTTCCCAACAATCTCCCCCTAACTTAAATTCTTTACACAAGACTTTAAGTTCTATACAAAATGGAAATGAATAAGTAAACTGTTATTTACAAACCAAGGCTTTCAAAAACTCATAACTGTGAAAGTTTCTGATCTATAGCCTTCAAAAATTCACTCTTCATCTCTTCTTTATCACAAGATATCCTAACAGATTTTATTTGGAGCAGCATATCTTTTGAAAAACTATAAAACTCGAGATTGAAGAAAATACCAGACCCATCTGTGAATTTAATTCTGTATGTCATTGACTTGACAAACAGATCAACTTGTTTGATCTTTTTCCCTTTCTTCTCAGCATCTTCTATCTCTTTTCTTGCAAATTCAGGGTCAACAACTGAATTTAGATCTCTGATAAGTTGCTTAACTTGTGGTAAAGCAGATCTAACTTGAGTAACAGACCCTATATTATACATCTTTATTAGCTCATCCCTGGTCAACTTCTGAACCATTTTCCAGAATGTATCAAACTCTTCTTCTGGTCCAGACTCTCTTCTTATTACAAACTTGACCCTTAAATCTCTTTCATCCAGTGACTTAGCATACCAGTAATTAATCAAAGGCTTTGTAAAATCATGCTGATCAATCAGCTTCTCTATCTCCATTGCCTTTTGTAGTTGTTGCTCAAATAGCACCCTCTTAACCTGATGCAGCTTTGCTTCTGATGATGGATCAGATGAAGGAATAACAGCTTGATCAGTGGGAGCATGTTCACTGGCAGCAGCTTCTGTTTGGACTGATTTCTTTGATGGTTGGACTTCTTGGGATGGTTGGACTTCTTGGGAGACTTTTGTTTTCTTTCTTTTCTCCATTTCTTTATCATGTATCTCCTGCAGCTTTTCAGTAGTCATGGACTGAGCCATTTTCTTAAGAATACCTGCTGTAAAGGCAAAATTGATTAAAAATCTTCTGTGCTCAGCCTTGGTGTGCCCTGTTGGCATCTTTCTCTTCTTTTCACCTTGTTTGCCCACAAACCCTTTTAGGTAATCACCTAATGTCTCATCATCATCTATTGGGGGCTGGGCTTGCTGATCTAATTCTTTGTCCATTTCTTCTGCCAATTTCCTGGCAACTTCAGCATCAAAGGCAATCTGGGCTTCTTTGGATGAGAATTTGTGCTTTGGAGATTCAATAAGGATGCCCTTGCCCTTGTCTTTTGCAGAAGAAGATGTTGCTTGGACTGTACTTGATGGAGCTTGAACTCTTTCCCTTAGAACAACTCCAGTTGCTTTTGGGGCAGCAGCTTGAGTTTCTAGGCTAACAGCTTGAGAAGCTGTTGGGACTGCTAGCCTAGAAGATGGAACTGTTGATGCTGCTTGGACTGATGTTGTTGGAGCTGCTTGGACTGATTTGGGAACCTCCTGATTCTCCCCCTTTTTGGAAGCATTGGTTTGGTCAGAAGGACCTACAACCTTTGCCCCTTGGGTTTGAATCATCTGCTCTAATTTCATGATTTTATTTCCACAGAGGGTGAAACCTTTGTGAAGATAATCCATTCTTTTATTCTGAGCAGCCTCTACCTGCTTGAGTGCAAAAATTTGAGCCCCCTGTGCAGCAATGATGGACATTTGATATTCCAACATGGCTACAACAGGTTTTAGCTTGGGATCCGTCACGAGCATTAGTTGCAGACTAGTCTCAAGATCAGAAAACACCTGAGGTGCTTGTGATCTATCACTGACATGAATACCAGAAGTAGAAACTTCTGGGCCCCTCTGTTCTTGGTTCTGGGGACTTCCAGCTTGTGTTTGCACACTGGCTGTTGCCATGGGTGTGGTCTTAGATATGTTGGCACTGGCCTGTGCTTCTTTTGCAGAAACAGCAGTAGTGCCAGCCACAGAACCCATATGAACCATCTCTGATGAGATGTTCACCTCCTGAGTGAGGATGGGAGTTTCCTCAATTGGTTCCCTTTGGATATTCTGTGCAGAAGTGTCCTCCTGCATAGGGGTATATGGCTCTTGTCGATGGGAGGAGGAGAAAGGAGCTCCTGGTCCCCTTTTTCTTTTGTATAGAAATTTGAGTGGGCGAGTTGGCTGTTCAAAAGGATCAGAAGGAATTTGTGTATCATGAGGAGGGGGTTGGGGTCCTGGGGGTGTAGCAGTGATGATAGGTTGAGCCTGCTCAGGACCCTTTCCTCTGTGTTGTGGAATGATGTTCATCATTGCAGAAGGCAATGGAACATCAACACTCAAAAAATTGGCACTATGTTTCAAAAGTCTCTTTATAGAGGATAGTGAGTGCCTGTGGGAAACATGTATCCGTTTATGTGTATGAGAAGTGGTGCAGGTGTGTGCAATAATTTCTGCCAAAAATCTGGGATACATCAAAAATTTCCCACTCTTTAGTGAATGATGCCTTAACATCCCCTGAAAAATCATATTAGAAAAATTGAACCGTTGGCCTGTTGAAAAGCACACTAAGGCAGTGGCAATGTTAGATGAAAATTCAGACCAACCAGTTCTTTTGGGGCTCATGCACTGCTGAATAATATGTACAAGAAATTTCCATTTAGGAGAAAAATGGGCTTTTAAGAAAGTAAAAGAATCAGCAGGACCCCTATAACCTATATTAAAAAGACCTGTACGTAAAGCATCAAGAGTTAGGTCAGTTATACCTGTGGCATCTTGAAGATGCAAGTGGCTTCGAATGGATTCCTCAGTAATGGTGATGGGAGTGCCATCAATCTTTGATATTATAGAAGGAATTCCATTTATGGATTGAACAGTGGCATGATGCCAGAACTGTTCGATATGCGATATGTAAATGGTGGGGTTTATATGGAGTGCATGATGGATATGAGAGTGTCGTAGAAAGTCCATCATGTCATGGAACGGTTGAAGGTCTGAGTGTTTTAGCGAGTAAGGAAGACAGTTGTGTTCCTTAACAAACTCCATTGATGATCAAACGAAGGGTTTAGGGTTTTGCAAAGATGTGTGTGTTAATCGTTCAGAGAGAAAGGAAGGCCGTGGAAGAAATTTTGTAACTGGTAGTTACAACTGAACGAAACTAGGACCTTTAAAGGTTTTGAAAAGGTTGGGTCCCGCGCACACACATTAAAGAATTACCTAAATACCCTGCACACTTTGACAGATCAAGTGAATAACTAGCAGTCCGAGAAAATGAACTAGCAGCATGAGAAAATACTCATGCTGTTAGTTTAAAAATTATGCACCTTTTCAATGAAACAGTGTCTCCCCCTTAAATAAGCATACTGAGTAGATAATAATGAAAACCAATTAATCCATGTTTACCATACCAATATTTGATACTAGGAAAGTGAACCTTCCTACATCAAAGGGTTTTGTAAATAGATCAGCTAACTGATCATCTGTATGTATTTTGGTAACTTGGATTAACTTCTTTTCATTACAATCTCTGATAAAGTGAAATCTGATTTCTATATGCTTGGTTTTTGGGAATTTCACTGGGTTTTGCACAATGCTGATTGCACTTGAGTTGTCAATATAAATAGGAGTGGATAAGAAATTCATACCATAGTCTCTTAGCTGATTTTGAATCCACATTACCTGGGAGCAGCAACTTGCAACTGCCACATATTCTGCTTCAGTGGATGATGTGGACACAGTTGTCTGCTTTTTGCATTTCCAAGAGACCAATCTTGCTCCTAAGTATTGACATCCACCAGTTGTGGATTTCCTGTCAATGTTGCATCCACCATAGTCACTGTCAGAATAAGCAGTTAGTACAAGGGGAGAGTCTTTTGGATACCATAGGCCTAAGTGTGGTTGGCCTTTAAGGTATCTAAAGATTCTCTTAACAGCAACCAAGTGAGAGTCCTTTGGAGAGCATTGAAACCTAGCACACACACAGACAGCAAACATGATATCAGGTCTGGAAGATGTTAGATACATAAGAGATCCTATAAGAGATCTGTATAAATGAATATCCACATCTATGCCATCTTTGTCTGTATGAAGCTGCTTATGAGGATCCATTGGAGTGCTTGCAGCTTTGGTGTCTTGATATCCAAATTTGTCCAGTATGTCCTTCACATACTTTGATTGGCTTATGAAGAGACCTGTAGGCTTCTGCTTAACTTGTAATCCTAGAAAGAAAGTGAGTTCTCCCATTGAGCTCATTTGGAACTTTTTGTGCATTAAAACCTCAAACTCTTTGCACAAACAGTCATTGGTTGAACCAAAGATGATGTCATCAACATAGATTTGGACAAGCAGAATCTCATCTTTGATAGACTTGGTGAAAAGTGTTTTGTCCAGAGTGCCTCTCTTGAATCCATTCTGTAGAAGGTATGATGACAGAGTGTCATACCATGCTCTGGGGGCTTGATGGGGACCATAGAGAGCCTTGTCTAGCTTGTACACCCTGTCTGGATACTTGTAGTCTTCAAAACCAGGAGGTTGGCACACATATACCTCCTCTTCAATTGTTCCATAGAGAAAAGCAGACTTGACATCCATTTGATACACTTTAAATCCTTTGAAGCTTGCATAAGCCAAAAATAGTCTGATGGCTTCAATTCTTGCTACTGGAGCAAAAACATCATCATAATCTATGCCTTCTTCTTGAGTGTACCATTGTGCTACTAGTCTTGCTTTGTTCTTGATGACTATCCCTCTCTCATCTTTCTTGTTTCTGAACACCCATCTTGTAGCAATTGCTCTCTTACCTTTAGGAAGATCCACCAGAGTCCATACATTCTGAATTTTGAACTGTAGAAGCTCTTCTTGCATAGCTTCAATCCAGGATGAATCTTTTAATGCTTCTGATGCCTTTTTAGGTTCTAGTTGAGACATGAAACAGGCATTCTCAAAGGCAGCTAGGCTGAATTCAGGAACTATTTGTTCAGCAGCAACAATCTCATTTTGAACCATTTTCCTTGTTTGTACAGGAGTGCTTGGATCACCCAGTATTTGATTGAGAGGATGATACTTGTGAACCCTTAGTGTAGGCTCTCTCTTAGTCTGAAAAGAGGATCCAAGATTTGTATCATCTCCATCAGGACCAGTAAAAGGATCAGCTTCAGGAATAGCTTGACTTGAGTCTGGGACTGTGTCTCTTTGTGTTGGAGATGTTCTCTCAGGACTTGGGAGTGGCACTTCAGTATCTAGATTTGCATCATGTTGAGCATTCAGGACCCCTGGAGGATCACACGACAGAAGTGGTAGAGTGGTGTAATCATCCCAACTTGTTGAATCTGCAGCAGTCTGAAACTTTGTGTCAACAGCTTGAGAAATTGTATTGGCAGCATGAGAATTTGTGTTGGCAGCTTCAACCCTGTATGCATCAGCTTCTGCAGTATACTCAACAAAGCTCAGAGAATTTGTTAGTGAATCTAAATCAAACAACCAATCAGGACCAGTGCCTTTGATATTAGCAGTATTTTCATTAAATTCAATATTGGCACTTTCTTCAATGGTTTTAGACACACTATTATATACTCTATAGGCTTTGCTTTGAATTGAGTATCCTACAAAGAATCCTTCTTCAGCTTTACTTTCAAACTTCCCTAAGTGAGTCTTAGTGTGAAGGATAGTACATGGGCATCCAAAAGACTTGAAGAAAGCTATTAGGGGACTTCTGTTATGGAATAACTCATAGGGAGTTTTCCCTTGTGATTGGACAACCTAAACCCTATTCAGAACATAACAGGCTGTATTAACAACTTCTGCCCAGAAAGTCATTGGCAGATTTGAATCAGCTAACATTGTTCTAGCAGCCTCAATTAATGTTCTGTTCTTTCTTTCAGCTACACCATTTTGCTGTGGTGTTCTTGGTGCACTATACTATCTAGCAATGCCTTTGGAATCACAGAACCTGTTTAGAATGTGATTTTTAAATTCAGTTCCATTGTCTGATCTTATCACCTTAACTTTGGAGTTGGATTGGTTTTCTATCTTAAGGATAAAAGACTTAACTAGCTCAGCAGTCTCATCTTTGGACCTAAGAAAGTAAACCCAAGTAAATCTAGTGAAATCATCAACAATGACTAAACAGTAAGCCCTTTTATTCAAACTTAAAACAGATATTGGACCAAATAGATTCATATGAAGCAGCTGAAGAACAGATGAGATTGATTTTACTTCTTTGTCCTTATGAGAAGTTTTGTGTTGCTTACCTTTAAGGCATGCTACACAATGGTCATCACAAATGAACTCCTTTTGTGGTAAGCCTCTTACCAGATTCTTTTTAACTAAAGCATTCATGGACTTGAAGTTCATGTGACACATCCTTCTATGCCAAAGAGCAGACTCATTGGATGATGCTTTGGATATCAAACAGCTTAAAGTATTGGATTTAGTCAAAAGATCTGTGTCCAGACAGTAGACATTGTCCTTTCTTGGTGTTCTTAGTAAAACAAGGTTTTCAGGAACTTTGAAATCTTTTGAAAGAACAATGCACTCAGAATCTGTGAACAAAACAATGTTTTGTTTGTCACAGATTTGAGAGACACTTAATAAATTGTACTTAAGCTGTTCAACATACAAAACATCATGGAATGTCATGTTACCTGCATTAACAGTACCTTTACCTGTAACCTTACCTCCTTTTGAGTTGCCACCAAATGCAACAAAACCTCCATCAAAACCTTTGAAATTTGACAGGCACTCAGAGTTGCCTGTCATGTGCCTAGAGCATCCACTGTCCAAATGCCATCTTGTTCTGTCAGGAGACATGTGGTTGCCCTGCACAAATAACAGATTAGTCAGTAGTGGAGTAAACCCAAACCAAATTGGTTTTGGGTTGGCCTTGTACATTGACATAACTAAATACTGTTTTTGACTTCTTATATTTAGTGAGATCTACTGATGGAGTCGTTGGAGAGTATTTCGTGATTATATGAGGTATCCAACTATTTTGATCATCTTTTCTTCTAACAGTCTCAGATGATTCACTAGCAGTTCCAGATTGATGCTCAGCAGCTTGAGCTGTGTTTGTAGTGCTAACAGCTTCAGTTTTTGCACTAACAACATCAGATTTTGACTTAGCAGTCTGATCTTTTGCATTAGCAGTTTGAGCTGAAGATTTGTCCTTGACACACCATATTTGATTAAAACTTGATTTAGGCTTTGCCAAAACTTGTTTTTGATGTGTGGACTGTTTTTTATTAACTTTTGAAAACCTGTGATCAACTGTTTTCTTTGGAACTGATGTGGAAGGTTTCACCTTTGAGTGCTTTGCCTGAATAGGATTTGATTTTGTGTGATTCACAGTCTGTTTTGCAACAGCTGGTTTATAAAAACAATCCTTGGCTAAGTGATTCTTCCTTCCACAGTGAAAACACCTTTTGACAGTTTGAATTGGAGAACCAGACTTTTCTGTCAATTTCTGGTTCTTGTTTCTCTGATTTCCTCTTACATGCTGTTGTTTAGGAAACTTTTGAACACCATGCTTTTGGCATGTGCAGACAGAAACAGTTTTACCTCTTTTGTTTCCTTTTGATGAAGATGCAGTGTTACAGTTAGAATGTACAGAAACTTGTGGAATAGCATTGCATACACTCATCTTCTCTTTTCCTTTCTTACTGGGAGCTTGGACCTCTATGGGTGCACTCATTGTGTCATAGTCTCTATTTTGACTCTTATCTTCCTTTGATTCAGGACTGTTATCAAGGATAGGATCTACAATAGTCATAGACTCATCTAGTGGTTCATTGACAAGTCTATCAGCAACCTCACTCATTGGATGAATGTACTTCTTGTTGTATGGAGGTGGAGTAGCTCTGTATCCTATTCCTTCTTTGGGATTAACCTGAGATTTTACTCTATCTTTAAATTGGACTTCCATTAGGTGTTCCAGCTTTTGATTTGCTAACTTAAAGTTTCCTAGATCTATGTTAACAGATTCTAGTTTCTTATTAGCCTCTAACACCTTTTGTTCAGTCTCTTCTACCTTTTTATTCAGAGATTCTATTTTCTTATTTAGTTCCTTTTTCTCCCACTCATGATAGGTTCTATCATAGCCCATTTGAATCTCATTATCCTTATAATCATTGATCTGTTTTTCCAGATCTTCTATGGCTTGCATGTATTCATATCTCCTTTCTTCCATCTTAGCTAGAGTTTTGCACATGCTCTCATTATGATCTCTGTACTTTTTAACCATATTTTTGCATGATTGAGAGCAGAGTTTAGAATTTACCTCAGATGGTAGTTCAGTGGAGGAGACATTTGATGTTTCTGCCATTAGAGCTTGATTTTGAAATTCTTCCTCTGTCTGATCACTCCAGTCAAACACATTGTCTTCTTGAGAGACAAATGCTGTTGATGATGATGTCTGATTGGGCTGTGAAGTCCTTGATGGCTGTTGACCTTGAGATCTGCATTCTCTGGCAAAGTGACCAAGCTTATGACATTTATAGCATTCAACTTTTGATTTATCAAAAGCTGGTTTGCCTTCTGTTCTGGCTTGAAAGTTGGTCCTTCCAGTTTTTTTAAGAAATCTTTTGGCCCTCATGGTCAGCATTGCATGTTGTCACTTTAAATCCATCTTTTCAAGATCATCTGGATGAATTTGTTCCAAGTCTTCAACATTTAGAGCAAATAATCCATCATTGGCAACAAAAGCCTCATAGTGAGTTTCAGCAGAGCTGCCATCACCACCTGAAAAAGAATCACAGTTATTAGATTTTTCAGAAGACAGAAGAGCAGTATTGTGATTATAAGAAAAGGATTTCTTTTTAGCATCAATCTCAGTCTCAAACACTCTTAGACTGTTATACAGATCATTAAGTTCTATCTCATCAAGAGTGTCTTTTGTTCACCATTGTGCAACATAGACTGTCCATTCTTCTCCAAGAGATCTGAGAAACTTTCTGTTGACTTCATCTTGATCCAGATTGACTTTTGCACTTTCCAGTTCACTTATCAGTTTGTTGAACCTGTCAAAAATTTGAGTAAGGTTTTCATTCTTGCCACCAGAAAAGTTCTCATACTGCTGTTTCAAGAGATCCTTTTGGTTTCTCTTGGTACTGGCATTACCAGCAAATCTTTTCTCTAAGGCATTCCAAAGAGAATGAGCAGTATAAAACTTTTTGAACTGATGTTGATAAGCATTAGGAATGGCTATTTGTAAAAGTGTAAGTGCTTTCACTTCATTCATTCTAGCTTTCCTTTCAAGTTCAGTTTTTGGTGGAGTTTTGACTGGTTTTCCCTCATCATCAAGTTCTGGATCAACTACAGGAGGAAATTCAACAGCTTCCCATATGGCATAATCAATGAATTGAATATGCTGTTGAATTCTGAGTTTCCACTTCTCAAACTCAGTGGGCTTGAGCATAGGCACTTTGAGTCCTTGCCCAGATCCACTGCTGCTATTTTCAAATTCCATTGCAAAACAATTAAAAATTTAAAAGAAAGTTTTCAACTTTGAAAAACAAAGAACGACCTGTGGCTCTGATACCACTTGTCAGGATCTAAAACTGAATTACCAAGACTAACTGATTTGAATTTATCAGAGTATAAATCAATAATCTTGCTTTGAATCAAAGTTTAATCAAGAAGTTTGCGGAATAACACTTAATTATTTTAACAAAAACTTTCAGAATTAATAATGAATAAAAACACAAGAAGTAATCAAGACTGTTTGTATTGCTGAATTCAATGATTACAATCACCTCTAATCTGTTTGATTAGACGAAGAACACAGACTGTTCTTAGGGTTTTACAACCTTAGAGGCTTATGAAAACTCTATCAATAAAGCAATTACAGACTCAAAATATGCAGAAAACTCCTATACAATAGAAAGACCTATTCTATATATTTATATTGCTTCTTGATATGTTTCCTTGACGAATAATGACTTCTCTGATAGTAGATATGCTGGAATCTTCATGTAGATATCTTTTCCTGAAAATCAGCACTTTCTGTTTATGAAACTGTTGAGCAGCTTGAATCACTTGACAGCATGAGCAGAGCAGCTTGAGTTGTTTTGCTCTGGCAGCTTGAACTTTTACACTGGCAGCTCGAGTTTCTTCAACTAGCAGCATGAACTTTGGTTTTACATATAAAATCTACTAACAGTCTGAGAAGTCTAACTAACAGTTTGAACATACTTAAACTATTTCCCAACACAATTTGATACGTTTCCAAGCACTTGATGAATATCGTATTCCAAATTGATTATTTAATGACTATTATTTAACCCATTAATGTCAATAATTTCTTACATTTTCTCTTATTTATATATACTAAAGATGTAATTTAAATACTCTATTTTATTTGAAATAAATGTCATAAAGAATTACTACATAAATCATTCAATTGTCATTAACATGCTCTATTTAATTATATACTCAATATTTAAAAATTCTTATAATAACAAAACCATCCAACATTTTCTTTTCTTATTAATTAATTACTGCATGACCCATGATATGTGTACACATTTAAAAGTGTTATGTTTGTTGTTTATTAATCAATCTTTGTGTTCTTATGATGGCTCCTACCCGATGTAATTCATTTTTAGCAATCTAACAACTAATCAAGTATGCTCACAGGTATGAAGTTAATGACTCACTCACATACATATGTTTCCATTGATTTTTTTTCCCCATCACTAAGAATCCCCTCACAACTCATTAATTCTTTATTTGAATTTGTAGGTGGAACTGCTAGCGATTTCTTGGTATTCTAGACTATAATGATCATATTGAGTTTCAACCCGAGGTATTTAATTTTCAAATAAATTTACATACCAATTACTAGAATCGAATTATTTAGTAAGCTAATGTTTAATTTTGGACATCAACATTATAGTGTAACATTTTCAAATGATTGTATTTTTTTAGTTATTGATTAACAACATACAAAGATCATTTGCCCATAGTATTAATTGTGAAGATACATAATAGTATTAATTTTCAAATTTAAGTTTTTATCACAGATACGAGCGGCTATGAATGGTTTCACTCAAGTGTATCATACTCATGTTTTGTTAATCACATAATATATTTATTTTAATGATCGTCCATCTTATATTTTGGGGATGTATATTACCTTATTTAAATAATCTTAATCGATATACTTATCCTATTATATTTATTTTTATTTGGGTTTGTTTCACATGTACCCATCTTTTTTAAAAATAATTATTTTGATTTGAAATTTTTGCATAGATGTCCATATATTTTCATTTGTGTTGTGTTATAATTCTCATTCGTTTCATGCATGTATATATGAATTATTTGTACGGATATTTGTTATTCTAAAATTTCATAGTCTTTTTAATGAATGGTTTGTATTCACATTCAATATATTTATTAAGAGAGATCTATACAATGCATTGGTTTTACGTCAAGTAATAAAACTAATACACTAATTAAATTACTTATTATATGGAATACATTATTAAGACCGTTAAATTAATCCAAACTTTTAATTGAATGTGCTTTAACTTATATGTATTATTAGCAAGGATAAAATCGTACAAAAAACTTCCAACTCCTAAAGTAATAAGTAATAGTATTGTTAATATAAATTTAAAGTTATAATGATTTACTTAATTTTAGTTAAATATTTAAACCATAATTAAACCCTTGATATATATAATAGTAATAATGATTTGTAAAAATTATAATTTGTAGTAATCGATCTTAATAACATAGGTTATCAAAGAGATACGTACTAGCTATTACATATTTCAAAGTAAAAATGAATTTGAAAATCCCAATATATATTTTTATTTTTAGTGAAGCTCTTCAACATTTAGGATGATCAAAGTCCAAAGTTTTATAAAATTAAATGATTAAATTACATGGCATATTTGTTTTAATATATGTGTAATTCATTCTAATCTTCATTTTTTTCATATCAATTAAACTCTTAATATATGTCCATTTGCATTTGTTTTTAATCTTGCAAACAAAATTTCACACTAAGATGAATACAAATAGATATGATAATAATATACTAAAGTAAAACCCAAGGCGAATCGTTTAGTTGTGGTAAGAGTTTATGTGCCAACCGCTGTTTTATGTGACACTACATGAGAGTAACAAATGCTTAATGATTTAAAATTTATGTTTGAAGACAGTAATAGTCAAACACTACATACAAAATACAGTCTATAAAATGACTTTTAATACCTATGTTTATAGTCAATGTACTCAGTACTCCGATACCAATAATCTATGAAGAATTTTCATTGAACTTATAATTTAATACTTTAACTTATTATGTGTAAGACTATTAATTTAGTATATTGGTTTCACAATCACAATACTGAGATAGCAAATTGTAAGTTAAATGACCTAGCCTAAAAAACTTTTTTATTTTTTAAATTTTTTACAAGTATTTTTTCCGGACATCTTTCACATGCATTATTGCATTAATCTAAGTTTTTTAATGTCATTTAACAATTGTCTTTCATTACTATTATGACACATTTTGTATGGTCTTAATGTAGTTGATTATGCACACAAATTTGATACAATTTGATATGACATTTGTCAATCTAAAGTTTATACAGTGACCCTAACAAACATACATTTTTTATAATTACATAATATTTTAAATAAAAATCAATTAGCCCGGTGCAACGCACGGGCCGTCATGACTAGTAATCAACAACAACACGGAAGGTCGCAAGGCTAGACTATGTAATCATATAAGCAACACAAAACAATAAATAACAGAATTCATCTTACATTCATTCAAAGATCATTCATGTCCGATAATATTCATAACACTTAAAAATGTTAATTATATTTAGACTAAATTACATAATTGGTCCCTGTGGTTTATATGGAATTACGGTTTTAGTCCCTGAAAGAATTTTATTACACCACAAGTCCCTAAAATCGAAAAGTTGTAACATTTTGGTCCCTGAAACTAACGGCAGTTAACTTGAGCAGTTAGTTTCAGGGGCATTTTTGTCCTTTTGACTTTCAGGGACCATGTATGTACATTCCATACTTTCAGGGACCACTTGTGTAATACCTTTTATTTTTTATTTCTCTTTATTTCTTTATATTATTATATATTTTCATATATATTTAGTATTTTCTTTTTTTTTATAATTTAATTATCCAAATTTAACATGTAATTTTTTATTCCTTTTGTTTTAATTATTTATTTAATTTGTATGTTTATTGTTATTATTGATGTTAACTTTTTTTATATATTACTGTAATTATTTATTTAAATTATTATATGATATACTTGATTCTTTTTTTTTTTTCAATTATTTATTGAAAATTCAAATCTTTTCCTATTCTTTAAAAATTAGTTGTAGTTTTTTTGTTCGAAAAATCTAAAATCAGAATGATGTATTTATTTTCTCAATTCAAAAAAATACAAAATAATGATGTGTTAAAGTGTTTTTCATTTGGAAAAAGTATATAATCAAAGTGGTTCGTAGTTTCTTCTTTGCAAATACTTACTAAAATTTTTTTAATTCTAAATGGTTTGAAAAAAATAAAAATTGGAATGGTTCGTCGTTTTCTAATAAAAAAATAAAACTCCGAATGGTTTGTTGTTTTTTATTGAAAAAAATTAAAATTGTATTACTTTTTAGGGTTTAATATGAAAAAAACATGTTTTCTTATTTTTTCCGATTTAGTCCCACCATGTTGTTTTTTACTAAAAAAGTTCACAAGTTATTATTTTTAATCTGGTTTTCAAAAAAGTTTTATTTTTTTCATAATCAATACTGTCTTTTTCCACAAATAACAAACATGTTTTCACTATTTTTTACGAAAAGTCCACAAACTTGAGACTTTTTTGAAAAATAAAGAAAAATGCTAAAAATCACAAACAAATATATTACTTAAGAATTTTATTAGTAAAAAATAACACGGAGTGACTAAACCACAAAAACGTGAAAAACATGTTGGTACTTTTCATATCAAACACATTTTTTTAATCTACGTTTAATTAAAATCAGAATGGTTCTTTTGTTTGAAAAAATCAAAAATCATAATGGTTCACCGTTTTTTAATCAAAAAAATTAAAATCAAAATGGTTCGTCATTTATTTGATAAAAAATTAACCCCAGAATGATTATTTTTGTTGAAAAAATCAAAAATCATAATGGTTCATCGTTTTTTTATTTAAAAAAAATTAAAATCGAAATGGTTCATCGTTTATTTGATCCAAAAAACAATTTTGTAGTGGTTCGTAATTTTTTATCGTAGTTTAATTAAAATCAGAATGGTTATTTTATTTAAAAATAAAAATCAGAATGGTTCATCTTTTTTATCGAAAAAATTAAAACTATTTTAATTTTTGATTGTTTTGAACAAAAAAGGCGAACCATATTGATTTTTTGATTTTTTTTGAACAAAAAAAAAAGACTAAGCATACTAATTTTAATTTTTTCGATTAGAAAATGACGAACTATACTGAAAAACCATACTGATTTTCAAACCATTTTGAATTAAAATTTTTATTAAGTATGTGCAATGAACAAAATACGAACCATTTTAATTATATTCTTTTCCCAAACGAAAACTTCAACACGTCCTTATTTTGAACTTTTTTGAAGGGAGAAAAGAAATAAATCATTTCAATTTAGATTTTTCGAGCGAAAAAAACTACAAGAAATAAATCATTTCAATTTTAGATTTTTCGAGCGAAAAAACTACAACTAGTTTTTATTTTTCTTAAAATGAAAAAAAAAAAAAAAGAATAGAGAAAGATTTGGATTCCGAATAAATAATTGTAAAAAAATGAACCAGGGAATATTAATATTAACAATAAACATACAAATAAAAATTAATAATTAGAACAAAAAGAATAAAAAATAAAATGTTATATTTGGATAATTAATTTATAAAAAGAAGAGTAAAGGATATTTTTGGTCCTTGTGGTTTGATAGTTTACCCGGATTCAGTCCCTTAACATTAATAAGGTCAAATTTCATCCCTATATTGCTAATTTTGTGCACTTTTAGTCCCTCGTCTGTTAAACTTAACGACACAACCGTTAAATTTGTAAAACTGACATTTTTACCCTTTTCATTGAGACTCTTTTAGTCCCTATGGTTTTATTATTTACCCATTTATAGTCCAACATTTATTTTATTTTATCTTTATAATTATATTATTTATAGATTTACTTAATTCATCATAAATGCACTTATTTTATTTATAAATATTCTTATATTTTAATTTTTTTATTTACATTTACTATTCGTATTTTATTTAAAATTGAACTTTAGTTTTAATTAAAATTATATATTTTCTTTACTAATCTATTTAAAGTTTATCTTCTTTATTAATTTTAATTTTTATAATATTATTGTTGAGATTTATATATGTAATTTTGTTAGTTGTTTCTAACTAAATATGTAACAACCTAGTCTTTAACTAAACATGTAATATCTAATTTTGAGCTATTAATGAAATTTTTATTACATTATTTATTTTTGTAATTTAATTAAGAATGAAATTATTTAATTAAATTATATGAATGATATAAAGTATTTAAATGATCAAATTAAAGATATGTAAAATACAAAAGTATAGTGGGTTAAATTGTAAATATCGCTAAGTTAAGACATATTAACCAATTTAATGACCGTTAACACACATTAAAGACATTTACACACACTCTCTCTCTCTCTTCTTTCTCTCTCTACAATCGGTTTCTCTCCAAAAATTATCAAAGAGATCATCAATTCTTGCAATTGATTGAAGATTTAATTCAAGAAGAGTTATCACAAGCATCTAACAACAAGAAACTACAAAGAATTCAAGGTAAAAATCTACTTAAATTCAATATTTTTACAAGTTTGGTTCGGTTTTTATGAAAAACCGAAACCCATAATTTATAAACATGAAATTGATGATGCATGTTAGATTAAATTGTTAGAAATCATGTATTTAGGTATATTGAAGTTACAGAAACAATAATCGTAGTTTAGATCGATCAAATAAGTTCAAAATCTGGATTTTTATGAAATTTTGTGTTCTTGACAAAAAGAAAGGATTTTGAACAATCTTGATCAATTTATGGTGTTTTTGATAGAGGAAAATTCTATAAAAACACTCTAATAATGATAATATAACAATATATTACATTCCATGTTACAGAAAATGGGTTTAGTGAATTTAAGAAAAAAAATCCGTATAGAACATTAAGAACAATTTTCTGGAAATTATGATGATGTGGGATCCGAATTCGGTTGAACCCGAATTCGGATGAGATGTCCCATTTCGGATCCTATGATTTCGGACAACCTATTTTGGATTTCCCCACTTCGGTTCGGTTACCATGATTTCAGATACCAATTCGGATGTCACTTAGGATGAACCAATCCGGATGCCTACTTCGGATGGTCCGAATCCGGATCACTCAATCCGGACGGTCCGAATCCGGATATCATATTTTTGAGAATTCAAAGAAACAAAGAAAATGAATAAAATGATTGATGAGTTATCAGTTATCAGAATCAGATAAAATAAAGATTTTGAAGCTAAAATCTGATGACATTGATATGATATAATTCTGGACAGGTTCAGTTAAATTCTGAACAAAGATTTGAAGATATTGAAAGCGGGTCACAGAATTGAAAAGAATTGACAGAGATCAGACAGACAAAGATTAAAGATAAAATCCTGGGATAACTCATGTGGTGGATTTTAAATCTGCTTGATAAAGACCACAAGAATCTGTGAGTTATAATGATAGATTAAGTTGACATTCATATATGATCAGCTGGATTGTGACCTGTGCACACCATGGTTCGGTGATGCCCTGTGGATCATGATAGCTATTTGATTTATCATTCCTCATGACATTGTATTTATAGTTCATTTCAGATAATGCTATAAGATTATTGCTATCATGACCTCGATGACTTATGCCTTCACTATTACTCGCATCCTTTGACATATCGATTCAGCTTAGAATGATTAGCCTTGACGGTCTATTGTTCTAGACCATGCTATTTCACCAGTTCTATTGAACTTGGTATAATACTCCGATGTTTCGCCATGTTGATTTACTAGTAGCTAGCCCAGTATGTGGCTGATCCCCATGATTAAAGCGTGAGCGTGGCTTGAACATCATCCGACTCTATGACTACTATGTCTCAATCATGAGTGGTTGTAGCGGCAGTCAAGATATATCACGCTAGACCCATGATCCGCTTGATAATGCATGTAATCTGAAATCTATATTCTCACTAAGCATTGCTTATAGTTGTTGTTTGACCTTTTTACAGGAAAAGATAGGGGAAAAGCACCTGCCGGACCTAGTTCTTAGGTCTTACAAGAATCAAGTCGAAGTCTTCATAGACCACTACTCAACAAAGCATTTCGGTACTAATTGGCAGATGAAATTTTTGGTGGTCTGGGTAGATTGATTTGATTGTATGATGATATGAATTAGATTAGATTGTACCCTTTATAAGTTTAATTTGAAAACTGTAATTTGCATTAAAACTGTATTAAACTTATCCTAATGTTTGTACTTGTAATTTAAAATTCCGCAACTTAATTACTCTATCTTAGTTATGATTGATATCGTATTGCATAGATGTGGGACGTAGACTCTGACGACTGCCCCGTAAGGGATGGTCTTCACAGGATGGTATCAGAGCCCATAGTTTGAGTGAATCAAGTATTATGTGAGTAATACTTGGTCTCAAACTGAAGCAATACATACGCATCAATCATTTAGGTGGTTTGAACTGAGATAGGATGTACAGACTGTTAGGATGGGAAAAAGGGTACATAGATCTAAGTCTATAAACTGATAGTTAAAATGATTTTAATTTTCAGTAAAGATGTCAGGATCAGGTGACATTCCCAACAACATGACCCCCCAGCAAATGTTTGAAATGATGCAACAACTATTAGCCCAATACTCAGAACAACAAAACAAGAATATGCAAGAACAGCTTCAGGCTAGAGATGAGGCCGAAGCAAAAAGACGTGCTGATAAAAAGAATAAGAGAAAAGATAAACGAATCCAGAATGATGAATCTGATTCTGATAACTCAAATCCCAATGCCCAAATTGAACAGCCGAAAGGCTGTAAGTTCAAATATTTCAAAGCTAGCGGTGCCCTGAACTTTGAGGGTACAGTTAATCCAATTCAGGCGATGGATTGGATTAGTCACACTGAAGAAATCTTCAGGATATCTGATTGTTTAGAATCAAAGAAAGCAAGCTATGCATCTGCTCTGTTCGTCAGTGCTGCCCGTGCCTGGTGGAAAGCCCAGAGAATTATTTATGGCGATGAGGTTATTCAGACTTTGGAATGGGATCAATTCCTAGATATGTTCAACGCGAAATGTTGTCCTGTTGACCAACGAGACAAGATGGAGGTTCAATTGATGCAGTTAACTCAGGGAACCAAGATTGTTGATGAGTACGAGCACGAATTCTCGCGGCTTTGTGGCTATTCCTCGTATCAAGTAGCCACTGAAGAAAGAAAGATGAACTGATTCCGTGGAGGGCTTAACCCTAGACACAGACACCCGATGAACGCGATAAAGTATAAGAGTTACTTGGAAATGGTTGAAGCTGCAAGACAGATCGAGAGGGGATACCTAGAGTATGGCGATCAACTCTATGCTCCATCAACGAACCCGACATGTCCTTCTCCTCCAAAGAAACAGAGGGTCGGCAGATTCTTTAAGTCAAACAAACCTCAGTCTCAGCAACCCCAGCAATTTCAACAATACAACTCACCTCAGAAAGTTCAAGCTTATTCTCTCATGAACGAACCACAATTCTGCAAGAGATGTAGAAAATCACACATGGGAATGTGCAATCCCGATGATGTAACTTGTTATGCATGTAGCAGAATCAGCCACAGCAGTGAAGAATGCCCCCAGCGAGGACTTGGATGTGCAAAATGCGGAAAGCACGGACACTTCATGTATAATTGCCGTAGTGGACAACGAGGCCAATCGCAATCATCATCTGGAGGTTCTACTATGAAAAGTTCAGCTACAACTCCAACTGCAAGGACTCGTGCATCCCAGATAACAGCAGAGGAAGCGAAAGAAACCCCAGATGTGGTTACCTGTACGTTCTTGCTAAATTCGATACCTGCTCGTGTACTTTTCGATTCCGGTGCAAGTCATTCATACATATCGACTGCTATTGCTCAAAGATTGTCTAAGTTTCCTTCGAAGCTTCCTGTCATACTTGATAGTGAGACGACCAGTAACAATTATGTTATGGCTGATTCCATGTATCGAAATTGCACTCTGCTCGTTAATAATGTAGTGTTCAATCTCGATCTTATTCCGATTCTGTTAAAAGAATTCGACGTCATCATCGGCATGGATTGACTAATGAATAATGAAGCTACAATTGTCTGCAACTGTAACATCCCAAATTTCATTTATATGTAATTTACAATTTTAAGGACTTAATTATTATGTTAATAGAATATTATATCAATTTAAGTTACTTTGATCATATTATTAGTAAAAATAAGAAAATACGAAGTTGAGGGGTATAATGTGCAAATAGAGCAAAATAGAGAATAAAAGAAAGAGGAGTCTTTCATTTTCAAGAAACTCACTCTCTCTCTAACTCTCTCACTACTCTCTCTCTCTCTCTCTCTCTCTCTCACCGATTCCTCTCTCTACTCTCTCTCTCTCTCTCGGCTTCATCCAAGGAACACTCAAGAAATCAACAATTTCAAGTGCAAAAGTTGGATTCAAGTTGCAATTTAGGAACTATAACTACTACAACAAACGATTTGAGGTAAGAATCACTCAAAACTTCAATATTTTGATGTTTGGGTTCGGTTTTTATAAGAAACCGAATCATAGATCTAAGATGCAATTGTTTATGCATGTTGTATATTGCCATGGAAATGTTAAAATTGAAGGTTAATAATGTAGTGTACCAAATTTCAGAATCAAATTCAATGCCTAAGTATGATTTTGAAGTAAGTGTATGTTTTTAGTGTGTGTGTGTTTTTAGTGTGTGATGAAAAAGGAACAAAAATGGGTTAATTTGGTACATTAGTGTTATGATTTAAGTTAAAAGATAGCATATAAGTTCATATTTACAATACTAGATTCAAAAACATGCATAAACTGACCAGAATGTATAATCTGGAAAATCTGGAAATTATTAAGTATGAACTCGGACTGATGAACTCGGTCCGGATCCATCCGAATTCGGATCCGTACCCAGTTCGGACCAATAGCAATTCGGATCCACCCAATTCGGTCCAACTGTGATTTCGGATCAATGACCTAATTCGAACCATAACTAGTTCGGACACTGCAAATTAGGATCAATACTCAATTCGGACAAACACCCATTTCGGACTTCACCCCAATTCGGATCCACTCTATTTCGGACCAGAGCCCAATTCGGACCATCCGGATTTCGGACCCTCCGAATTTGGATGTGGTCCGAATTCAGTGCTATTTCATTTAATTTTCAGAATACAAGTTTTAAGCAATTACTGATATAAATTCACTATTACACTTACTTTACAGATCATTGTGGTGTTGTCTAACACACATTGATTCACAGACAAATCACACAATACCAATCACTGTGAGTAATAGATTGTCATTCTAACATTTATTGTTTTTGCATTCATGTATATATATTCAATGGCATGTTCACATTGTTCATATACATCATTTGGCACTCATGATTACTTTGTTGTTATGATGCACACTCGTACTTGACATGTAACACACATGTAGCCAGCGTTCATTTGAAAGTGCATCTATTTACATCATGCTTGCACTGCATGATCATTACTTCGCAATCTGATGCGACCTGGACTGGGGCTGACAGCAGGCCACTGTCGGGGACTGATCATCCCACTCGTTATCCTAGTCAGGTTCGGCACATCCCCGATCAGCATTTGAACTGCCAACCCCATGCTAGCACTGCATGGTTTTCACATACATTGAGGCTTACACTGCCTGTTTTCACATACATGGGGCTTACACTGCCCATGGTTAAGCGTTGCTTGTAAAGAAATATTTGTTGTATGCATAATCTGTTATCTCACTAAGCAATTAGCTTACTGTTGACTCACCATGTTTTCAGACAAAGGCAAAGGTGTAGCTGGGCCTTCTACATAAGCAAATTTCAATTCAATATCCCGGAGTCTTAGAAC
This sequence comes from Centrapalus pauciflorus, assembly GCA_020465985.1. NCBI lineage: Eukaryota > Viridiplantae > Streptophyta > Magnoliopsida > Asterales > Asteraceae > Centrapalus > Centrapalus pauciflorus. The sequence continues at coordinate 31,936 of JAANYP010007070.1, read as the reverse complement.
TATTGGTATACAGATGTTGTAACTTTGGGCTGGGATTTGTTACTTTCAAAACAATTATGATGTTGTAATAGTTAGACTTGATCACTGTAGACATGTACTTTCATTAATTTAGTGTGGAACTGCTTAAATCTGTTTTAAGTATTCAATTTTAATTATCATGTTAATTACTGGGTTGTTTGTTGATCCTGGTGATTCCAATTATTCTATCAAAACAAGAGGGTGTCACAGAGTTTGGTATCAGAGCATTAGTTTGAGGTTTCAAGTGTCCGCGAGGACTTGGACTCAAACTTAGGTTATGATATTAGATTGGACTCCTAGGAAATGATTTAAACTAAGATAGGATGGACATGCACATGGGGACAAATAAAGGGTAATTGTAAACACTTAGGACTCACGAATAAATGTTCCAAATATAAGTTATTATATTTCAGAACATGTCAGGAGACGATATGACTCCTCATAAATGTTCCAGATGATATAAGCTCTCATGGAACAGAATAATGAATTACAATCCAAAAGAATGGTTGAACAGGCTCAGTCATTTGCCGACCAATTAAGGGCCAGAGATGAGGCCGAAGCGAAACGAAAGGCCGATAAAAGAAAGAATAAGGAGCAACAGCAGGACGACCAAGAGGAAAGACAAGACACGGGGTCTTCTAACAGATCAAGGGGTTGTAGGTTTAAGGACTTCAAAAGTAACGGGGCTGTTACTTTTGATGGAACTGGAGATGCCGTAACAGCATTGGAATGGATCGCCACCACGGAGAGAACTTTCAGAATCAGCGACTGCGCTGAAAAGGACATGGTCCGCTTTGCAACCGCAATGTTTGCAAGGGACGCAGTTATGTGGTGGGATGCAATGACACATGTGTTGACGATGGAGGTAGTGTCACACATGTCTTGGAGTGAATTCAAGGAAGTATTCTCTCAGCAATACTGTCCTACTGATGAGAAGCGTCGTCTAGAGGCGAAATTTCTGAATCTGACTCAAGGAACAAAGACGGTTACATAATATGCCGTTGAGTTCACTCGATTAAGCCTGTTCGCACCTCATCATGTTGACACGGAAGAAAGAAAGATAGCCCGGTTTGAGGCCGGTCTAGACTATGAAATTCGCCGAACCATGAGTGGGGTTCGGTATACAAATTTTGTTGAATTGCTTGAGGCTGCTCGAAATGTGGAGCAGGTTGTTCTATTATCTGGATATGTCATCGGTTCAGCCGCCGCAACACCGACTCAACCGTCGCCGCCAAAAAGGCAGCGGGAGTCTGGATCATCCCGATTCTCTCCTCAATCCCATCAACAATCATCATCCCCAAAGAAAGGAAGGGCCTTCTCGGCCAGTTCTGAATTGAGAGACTGCAGTCGATGCAGAAAAGCTCACTCTGGGGAGTGCAAGACTCAGGATATGTATTGCTTCTGCTGTGGGCAGAAAGGCAATCACTGGGAGCATTGTCCACGAAAAGACGATGCGTGCTACAACTGCCATAGACTTGGCCATTTTGCAAGGGACTGCCCGAAACCCCCACGAGATCAAAGCGTTCAGAAATTAACGACAAGATCTTCTGCAGCATCCACTGCTCGCAGGGATCAATCTCAAAGGGCTCCAACAAGGGCATTCCAAATCACAGCTGAAGAAGCAAAGGATGACCCGGAGGTGGTCACTGGTACGTTCTATGTTAACTCAATTCCTGCACGTATCTTGTTTGATTCCGGAGCCAATCGTTCATTTGTCTCCACTACATTTGCTCGTCAATTCAATATGCCAAAACTACAATTTGTACTTGACATAGAGACTGCTAGCAACATGTTAGTTAAAGCAGACAAAGTATATAGGAATTGCACATTATTGGTAGAGGATGTAGTATTCAATATAGATCTGATCCCTATGGAGTTCGGGGATTCGATGTCATCGTAGGTATGGATTGGTTGGTTCACAATGAGGCCCAAATTGTTTGTAAGAAAAGGATGATTAGGATCACCACTCCTGAGGGCCGAGACATATGCATTTATGGTGATAGACACAAAGGCGACTTATCTTATTTCAATCGCAAAAGCCCGAAAGCACGTTGCCAAGGGTTGCTCTGCATATTTAGCCTACGCTGTTGATGCTAAGGCTGAAGTTCAATCTCCTTCCACAGTTCCCGTTGTTTCTGATTTTCCAGATGTCTTTCCAGAAGATATCTCGGGATTGCCACCTGATCGTCAAGTGGAATTCCGCATCGATCTCATTCCTGGAGCTGCTCCAATAGCAAAGGCTCCTTACCGATTAGCCCCTGCTGAAATCCATGAAATGATGAAACAACTACAGGAGTTGCTCGATAAGGGTTTCATACGCCCAATTTCTTCACCATGGGGCGATCCTGTGTTGTTTGTTAAAAAGAAAGATGGCACATTGTGTATGTGCATCGATTACCGTGAACTCAATAAAGTCACAATCAAGAACAAGTACCCGTTGCCCCGGATTGATGATCTCTTCGACCACTTACAAGTTTGGGTTATCATCAACTCAAAGTACACCCAGACGACATTCAAAAGACGGCTTTCAGAACTCGTTACGGACACTACGAGTTTCTGGTAATGCCATTCGGTCTCACAAATGCGCCGGCTGCTTTCATGGATCTCATGAATCGAGTCTGCCGGCCAATGCTCGACAAATCTGTCATCGTGTTCATCGATGACGTTCTCATTTAATCGAAGACCAAAGAGGATCATGCTGCACATCTGAGAGAATTGCTAGAGTTGCTGCGCAAAGAGCGACTTTATGCCAAATTCTCGAAGTGTGAATTCTGGTTGAGGCAGATCCAATTCTTGGGGCACGTGATATCTGGTGCTGGGATTGCTGTTGATCCTGCAATGATCGAAGCCATCCAGAACTGGGAATCACCCCGCAACGCCTCAGAAATTCGTAGCTTTCTGGGATTGGCTGGTTACTACCGCCGATTCATCAAGGACTTTTCCAAAATAGTCGTTCCACTTACCAAGCTAACTCGCAAGAACGCAACCTTCTTTTGGAAAGAAGAACAACAAGTGGCTTTTGACAGATTGAAGAGACTGCTTAGTGAAGTACCAGTTTTAGCCCTGCCTGAAGGGAACGAGGACTTCGTAGTCTATACAGATGCATCAGGCTTGGGTTTAGGTTTGGGTGCTGTTCTGATGCAAAGAGGAAATGTCATAGCATACGCTTCTAGAAAACTCAAACCACATGAGAAAGACTACTCTACTCATGATCTAGAGCTAACTGCTGTGACTTTCGCTCTCAAACTTTGGAGGCACTATTTGTACGGAACCAAGTGTCAGCTCTACACCGACCACAAAGTTTAAAGTATATATTCAGTCAGAAGGACTTGAATATGAGACAGAGAAGGTCAATGGAGCTGATCAAAGACTACGATTGTGAAATACTCTATCATCCAGGGAAAGCCAACGTAGTGGCTGACGCTCTAAGCAGGAAAGCATATTGCAAGGCATACTGTTATGCCTTGACTTCCACAATCCTGACGTCAACTATCATAGACGATTTAAGGGCTGCTCAATTGCAGGCCTTAAAGGAGGAGAATGTAAAAGACGAGAATATCATAATTCAGTTGCCATTAATGCAAGATGATGGAACCAGACTGAAGGGTGTTTACGGCAGAGTTTGGGTTCCTAAGTTCGGGAACATGCGCGAAGTAATTCTTGAAGAAGCTCACCAATCCAAGTTCTCAATTCATCCTGGTAGCACAAAAATGTACAACGACCTGAAAGCAGATTTCTGGTGGTCAGGATTGAAAAGAGATGTTGGTCAATACGTAGAGAAGTGCAGAACATGCAGATTGGTCAAAGCTGAACACCAACAACCCTATGGTAGTATGCAACCTCTTCCCATCCCAGAATGGAAGTGGGACCATATTACTATGGATTTCGTAACAAAGCTACCCAAGACACGTCGTCAACATGATGCCATTTGGGTCATCGTTGACCGATTAACAAAATCTGCTCACTTCATTCCCATTCGGGAAACCTATTCACTGGACCGTCTTGCCCATATCTACGTTAACGAAATTGTCATTAGGCATGGTGTGCCTAAGTCTATTGTCTCTGACCGAGATAGTAGATTCACCTCCAACTTCTGGGCTGCTCTACAAAACGGTCTTGGTACTCGTATCGCAATTAGTACTGCCTATAGACCTCAATCTGATGGGCAAAGTGAAAGAACAATTCTGACTCTGAAAGACATGCTCAGAGCCTGTGTCATGGATTTGGGTGGTGACTGGGATGGTCACCTCCCATTGGTTGAATTCTCCTACAACAACAGTTATCATTCCACAATCAATATGGCACCGTTCGAGTTCCTGTACGGAAGAAAGTGTAGGACTCCAACCTGTTGGAGGGAAACAGGAGAAACTCCAATAGTTGGTCCCGCCTTATTACAAGAAACCAACAAAAAGATCCAACTCATTCGGCAATACATGAAAACGGCACAAGATCGACAAAAGAACTATCACGATCGCCGTCATAAAGCGATAGATTTTCAGAAGGATGATTGGGTATACTTGAAGGTTTCTCCGATGAAAGGTGTCACAAGATTCGTTAAGCGAGGAAAGTTATCGCCTCGGTTCATAGGACCCTTCAAGATACTAGAAAGAGTTGGTAATCAGTCCTATCACTTGGACTTGCCGGAAGAATTATCAGGTGTTCACCTGGTCTTTCATGTTGGATATTTAAGAAAGAGTCTGGTGCCCGAGAGGGAACCATGGACTGATCATTCGGAAGTAAAGATTGACGAATGTCTAAGGTTCGTTGATGAGCCGGAGTGCATCTTGGAAACCAAAGTCAAGAAACTCCGCACCAAAGAGATCAAAATCGTGCTGGTCAAGTGGAAGCATCATAAGGGAGCTAACCACACTTGGGAATCGGAAGAAGATATGAAAACTAACTACCCAAGATTGTTTAGCACAGCATGACTTTGCTGACGAAGTATAGGCGTGGTGGAGCCCATGCTGTAACATCCCAAATTTCAGTTATATGTAATTTACAATTCTAAGGACTTAATTATTATGTTAATGGAATATTATATCAATTTAAGTTACTTTGATCATATTATCAGTAAAAATAAGAAAATACGAAGTTGAGGGGTATAATGTGCAAATAGAGCAAAATAGAGAATAAAAGAAAGAGGAGTCTTTCATTTTCAAGAAACTCACTCTCTCTCTAACTCTCTCACTACTCTCTCTCTCTCTCTCTCACCGATTCCTCTCTCTACTCTCTCTCTCTCTCGTCTTCATCCAAGGAACACTCAAGAAATCAACAATTTCAAGTGCAAAAGTTGGATTCAAGTTGCAATTTAGGAACTATAACTACTACAACAAACGATTTGAGGTAAGAATCACTCAAAACTTCAATATTTTGATGTTTGGGTTCGGTTTTTATAAGAAACCGAATCATAGATCTAAGATGCAATTGTTTATGCATGTTGTATATTGCTATGGAAATGTTAAAATTAAAGGTTAATATTGTAGTGTACCAAATTTCAGAATCAAATTCAATGCCTAAGTATGATTTTGAAGTAAGTGTGTGTTTTTAGTGTGTGTGTTCATCGATACATGATGAAAAAGGAACAAAAATGGGTTAATTTGGTACATTAGTGTTATGATTTAAGTTAAAAGATAGCATATAAGTTCATATTTACAATACTAGATTCAAAAACATGCATAAACTGACCAGAATGTATAATCTGGAAAATCTGGAAATTATTAAGTATGAACTCGGACTGATGAACTCGGTCCGGATCCATCCGAATTCGGATCCGTACCCAGTTCGGACCAACAGCAATTCGGATCCACCCCAATTCGGTCCAACTGTGATTTCGGATCAATGACCTAATTCGGACCATAACTAGTTCGGACCCTGCCAATTAGGATCAATACTCAATTCGGACCAACACCCATTTCGGACTTCACCCCAATTCGGATCCACTCTATTTCGGACCAGAGCCCAATTCGGACCATCCGAATTCGGATGTGGTCCGAATTCAGTGCTATTTCATTTAATTTTCAGAATACATGTTTTAAGTAATTACTGATATAAATTCACTATTACTCTTACTTTACAGATCATTGTGGTGTTGTCTAACACACATTGATTCACAGACAAATCACACTATACCAATCACTGTGAGTAACAGATTGTGATTCTAACATTTATTGTTTTTGCATTCATGTTTATATATTCAATGACATGTTCACATTGTTCATATACATCATTTGGCACTCATGATTACTTTGTTGTTATGATGCACACTCGTACTTGACATGTAACACACATGTAGCCAGCGTTCATTTGAAAGTGCATCTATTTACATCATGCTTGCACTGCATGATCATTACTTCACAATCTGATGCGACCTGGACTGTGGCTGACAGCAGGCCACTGTCGGGGACTGATCATCCCACTCGTTATCCTAGTCAGGTTCGGCACATCCCCGATCAGCATTTGAACTGCCAACCCCATGCTAGCACTGCATGGTTTTCACATACATTGAGGCTTACACTGCCTGTTTTCACATACATGGGGCTTACACTGCCCATGGTTAAGCGTTGCTTGTAAAGAAATATTTTTTGTATGCATAATCTGTTATCTCACTAAGCAATTAGCTTACTGTTGACTCACCATGTTTTCAGGCAAAGGCAAAGGTGTAGCTGGGCCTTCTACTTAAGCATATTTCAATTCAATATCCCGGAGTCTTAGAACTATTGGTATACAGATGTTGTAACTTTGGGCTGGGATTTGTTACTTTCAAAACAATTATGATGTTGTAATAGTTAGATTTGATCACTGTAGACATGTACTTTCATTGCTTTAGTGTGGAACTGCTTAAATCTGTTTTAAGTATTCAATTTTAATTATCATGTTAATTACTGGGTTGTTTTGTTGATCCTGGTGATTCCAATTATTCTATCAAAAGAAGAGGGTGTCACAGCAACCGCCGAATCATCAGAATTAAGTCTTCAGATGACAGAGTATTAGAAATCAAAGGCGACAAGCGAAAAGGTGCTCATTGCTTCATATCCGTTGAGAAAGCGCATAAATATTTATCTAAGGGTCATGAATCCTATCTGTGTTTTGTCTCATCTGAATCCACCTCTGAAGTCAATAAGAAATCTATATCTGATATTCTGATCGTCTGTGAGTTCCCAGACGTATTTCCTGATGATGATTCTGGAGTACCACCGGAACGACAAGTTGAGTTCGGCATTGACTTAGTTCCTGGTGCGGCTCCAATTGCTAAAGCTCCCTACAGACTTGTGCCTGCAGAAATGCAGGAAATGTCTAAGCAATTGCAAGATCTGTTAGAGAAGGGATTTATCCGACCTAGTTAATCGCCGTGGGGTGCACCTGTCTTGTTTGTTAAAAAGAAAGACGGAACTCTCCGAATGTGCATCGACTATCGTAAGTTGAACAAAGTCACCATCACGAATAAGTATCCTCTGTCCAGGATTGATGATCTATTTGATCAGCTACAAGGAGCAAGCTACTTCTCTAAAATTGATCTTCGTTCTGGGTATCATCAATTGAAAGTTAAAGATGAGGATATTCCAAAAACAGCCTTCCGAATAAGATACGGTCATTACGAATTTCTCGTAATGCCTTTTGGTTTAACAAATGCACCAGCGGCGTTCATGGATCTCATGAATCGTGTGTGCAGACCAATGCTAGATAAGTCAATTATCGTGTTCTTAGACGATATCCTGATTTACTCCAAAACGGAGGCTGATCATGTTAATCATCTACGTCAACTGCTAGAGTTATTGAGAAAGGAAAGACTCTACGCAAAATTCTCTATGTGTGAATTCTGGCTCAGACAGATCCAATTCCTTGGCCATGTTGTATCTGGCGAAGGTATTTCAGTCGATCCTTCTAAAGTCAAGGCTGTTCAGAAATGGCAAATGCCTCGCAATGCCTCCGAAATCAGAAGTTTCCTCGGATTGGCTGGTTACTACCGGCGATTCATTAAGGACTTCTCGAAGATTGCTGTGCCACTCACGATGCTAACACGAAAGAATACACCTTTCGTATGGACTGATAAACAGCAAAAGACATTTGAAACTCTGAAGCAAAAACTTATTCAAGCGCCAATCCTAGCCTTACCAGAAGGCAATGATGACTTTGTCGTTTACAGCGATGCATCTGATACAGGTCTAGGTTGTGTCCTCATGCAAAGGGGAAAAGTCATTGCCTACGCTTCAAGGCAATTGAAAGACTATGAGAAAAGCGCACCAACTCATGATCTTGAGTTGGCTGCCGTTACCTTTGCATTGAAAATCTGGCGTCACTATCTTTATGGGACTAAGTGTCAGCTGTATACTGACCATAAAAGTCTCAAGCATCTATTTACTCAAAAGGATCTGAACATGAAACAGCGTCGGTCCTTGGAGCTTATCAAGGACTATGATTGCGAGATCTTGTATCATCCCGGCAAAGCCAATGTGGTTTCCATCATAGCATCTTGATTCATAATCTATTTTTCCAGAATTTTTTTATCATAATTCAGACACTTTTGATTGACTTTAAATTTTGAGAAAACTTGTATTATAACTTACCTTTTAATCATGATAATAATTTAAAAAATTCTCTTGATCTTTTATCAAAAAGAATTTCGAATTCTTAAAATTTATTTCTCAATTACAGATCATCAAATTTTAATTAAAAAAAATACAAAATATGATGTTCAATAATTTCTAAGAAAAATTTATGGACTTTAAATTGATGAAATAAAATTCGAATATTTCAAATCTATTAACAATTAATAACTAGTTTAATATATGTGCGTTGCTCGAGACGTAATATTTCTAAAATTGTTATCTTTATAATTCACAATTTCTACATGTTAGTAGATAATTATAGTAATCTCAAGTTAAATAGAGTTGCGTTGATTTAAAACTTAATATCGTAACAAACAACTCACATAAGTCATAACAATTTATATTAGAAATAATAAAGCTTTCATACTTGGGGTTTTTTAAAATTATTGTAAATATTGAAAACACTCCTTGTGTTTTTTCCTTTTTCGATAATCATTCTTCATGTTATTCTTAGTAATTCATTTATAAATGACAAAATGCTAGTAGAATATAGAGTAGTAAATTACAGAAATGGTCCCTGTGGTTTGTTCAAAATTATGGAAACGGTCCCTCAACTTCCAAACTTGCAGTGACGGTCCCTCAAACCACTTTTTACTTGCAGAATTGGTCCTCCTGTTTCTAAATTTTTTAAAAATGACGATTTTACCCTTATTTTAATTACAAGTTTGGTAATTTCAATTTTGGTCCCTTTTCTTAATTTTTCATTTTTAGTTTTAAATATGAAATAATAATTTAATAATTTATGATTTTGATTCATTATTAATTATATTATTATTATTATTATCATCATTATTATCATCATTTATATCTATTTATTTTGTAAAATAAATCTATATTTATTTAGTAAAAATTATTTTTATTTATATACTTAATTAGTCAAGTTATGCATCTTTTTATGTATTCAATTTATTTATTAAAGTTTTATTTATTTATCTTTCATTGGTTAAACTATTTGTATAATTTTATCATTTATACTTTTCCATCTAACTATTTCATTACGTTGATAAATTTTGATATGTAAATTTTGATTTAAATTTACTAATTCATTACGTTTTGATTTAAGTTTACAAATATTTTGTTACGCTAATATGTTTTTATTTAAATTTATTATTTTATTTGTTTGGTTTTAAAAAAAGCCTTAAATTACTAATATATTAAAAATAAATAATTTTACAAATCATTTCATAAATAAACAAATAATATTTTTTTGATTAGATTTATAGATAAAATACATATAAGATATAATTTGAATGTAGATTTAAATCTTATCTATTTATTAATATTTAAAGATGTAAAAATAATATATTGTATTTATATTTTATATTTATTAATCTTTATAGATATTAGAAATAATGAATAATATTTATCTTTTAGTTTATTTTATTTAAAATAATATATTTTGTTATGTTAATACGTTTTGATTTAAATTTATTATTTTATTTTTTAATTTTAATATTTTGTTATGCCTATACGCTTTGATTTCAATATAGTGTTTAATCTTTTTGATTTACAAGTTTTGTTTATGCATTAATATGTTTTATTCATTTTCACTTAAATATTTTAATTTTCACTTAAGTATTAACGTAGCAAAATTTAAATCAAAACAAATAAAATAATAAATTGAAATTAAAACGTACTAACATTACAAAATATTTAAATCCAAACAAATAAAATAATAAATTTAAATAGAAACTTATTAGCGTAACAAAATATTTAAATCAAAAATAATAATTAGCAAACTTAAATCAAAACGTAATTTATTAGTAAATTTAAATCAAAATCTACACAAATTCAAATTTATTAAAAGTAATGAAATAGTTTGATGGAAAGTATAAATAATAAAATTATACAAATAGTTTAACGAATAAAATATAAATAAATAAAATTTTAATAAATAAATTGAATACATAAAAAGATGCATAAGTTAACTAATTAAGTATATAAATAAAAATATTTTTTAGTAAAGAAATATAGATTTATTTTACAAAATAAATAGGTAGAATTAATAATAATAATAATGATAATAATAATAATAATAATAATAATAATATAATTAATAATGAATCAAATCATAATTTATTAAATTATTATTTCAAATTTAAAACCAAAAATGAAAAATTAAGAAATGACAAAAATTGAAATTACCAAACTTGTAATTGAAAGAAGGGCAAAATCGTCATTTTTAAAAAAATTAGAAACAGAAGGACCAATTCTGCAAGTAAAAAGTGGTTTTAGGGACCGCCACTGCAACTTTGAAAGTTGAGGGACCGTTTCCATAATTTTGAACAAACCACAGGGACCATTTCTGTAATTTACTCTAGAATATATTCATATCTAACATGCATCCGTTTAAAATTTTAAATAGCTTATTTTAATTATTAATAAATTTATTAATTTAGCCTAAAAATTTTTAACTAAAAATTTCAAAAAATGCATGTACTTTTCGAAAAGAACCAATAATTTTACAATTTGATTTATTATAACAATAAGGATCTGTGTGAAAGATATTGTTCAAACATGATCAAATGGTTGTGGATATTATTAACCGATGGTTTAGATAGAATGTTTAGCCTATTATGTGTCTTTGGTCTTTTGGCCCGTTGGCCCAATCTATTGTATTTATATTTCTGCTTTGGTTATTGAATGGACATGGAACTTTGATAATCAAACATGGTATCAGAGCAATAACCCTAACCCTAATCCCTACCCTCTCTTTCTCCATCTCCTAACCCTAACCCTAAAACGGCCGCCGCCCATCGCCGCCGTCCACCACTCGCCGCCGGCTGCCTAGCGCCGCTGCTTCTTCTTCTTCCTTCTTCTCCCTTGCGGCCACCATCTGCCGCCGCCTCAACCGCTCACCGCTGCCTCTTCTTTCTTCTTCTCCCTTGCAGCCACCTTCTGCCGCCACCTGCTCCTCGGCCGCACCATCTCTAACCTCTAGCCGCACACCAACTGCCGCATACACATAAGCAACCCTAATCGAACCCTCCTCTACTGCTGCCGCCGCACCATTTCGAACCCTAGCCGCCAAATACCAAACCCTAGCCGCACCATAACCGCCGCCTACACCTCCTAAACCCTAATCGAACCCTACCCGCCGCTTCATTATCCTGCCGTCATAATCTACCCAAAAACAACCATATCCGCCGCCTAAAACCACAAAACCCCTTCTTCCCCTTGCTGCCCCCGCCCCCCCCCCCCTTCCCCCTTCACTGCGGCCGCCAACCCTACCTCGCCGGTAAGCAACCGGAAACAGCCCTTTAAATCTCTAAAATGTCAAACACACAACCCACTACTTCCGCAAATCCACAAATGCCCCAACAAACCACAACTCCAACCCTTAACGGCTATTGGACCTTTAACCCATACCCACCTCCACCTACTACGCTTCCTCAAGCATTCAGTACTATACCTTTGCAGCCACCGGCGAACACCCTTAACTCTGGGTGGTACATGGACACCGGTGCTACCTTGCATATCTCCGCGGACACAGGTAATCTTACTACTGTTTTTAATAATTCATTACTTCCGTCTATTGTTGTTGGAAACGGGGCTAGTATTCCCGCTACCACCACCGGCCATAGCATTTTGTCAACATCTCATTCTAGGCAGCCGGCGGCGAGTGGTGGACGGCGGCGATGGGCGGCGGCCGTTTTAGGGTTAGGGTTAGGAGATGGAGAAAGAGAGGGTAGGGATTAGGGTTAGGGTTATTGCTCTGATACCATGTTTGATTATCAAAGTTCCATGTCCATTCAATAACCAAAGCAAAAATATAAATACAATAGATTGGGCCAACGGGCCAAAAGACCAAAGACACATAATAGGCTAAACATTCTATCTAAACCATCGGTTAATATATGTAAACTGATTTTAATTTGGTTCATTTCTGCTCTCATATTTTTATCGGGTAATATCATGTTTTTTACATATGTTTTTCATGTTCAATGTGATGTATATATGCATGCTTGTAAGTGGAGATAACATCTTGTAGGCTAACTTTGGCATATTTTGTCCTGTTATTTTATGAGAATGTATTGTCTATTAAAAAAAAGGCTATAAATAGTAAGAAATATAACTATGAAATTAAAACTTGTATAACTTCTTGAATATACTCAAATCATGTTTCAAGAAGGTTTCTCAAAAAAACCCGTCCTCAGTAGGGACCCAAAACTCGACATTGACTTGACGAGGGAATCCTTGAATCCAAATTGACAGGGAATGGAATACATTTTAATCCCCGATCCGTTCTCGATACAATTTTATATCGTAATATAAATTATTATGTTGATGTAATTTTATAATGTAAATTATTAACTCAATTTTATAAGAATTTAATGTTTTCTAGTTTGAAACATATATGGCATCCATTTGTATATACTAGTAACGTACCCGCGCAAAGCGGCGGCGACAACAATAATTTGAGTAAAGGACATTTTTGGTCCTTGTGGTTTGATGGTTTACCCGGATTCAGTCCCTTAACCATAATAAGGTCAAATTTCATCCCTATTTTGCTAATTTGGTGCCCTTTTAGTCCCTCATCCGTTAAACTTAACGACACAACCGTTAAATTTGTAAGAATGACATTTTTACCCTTTTCAGTGAGACGCTTTTAGTCCCTATGGTTTTATTATTTACCCATTTATAGTCCAACATTTATTTTATTTTATTTTTATAATTATATTATTTATTGATATACTTAATTTATTATAAACACACTTATTTTATTTATAAATATAGTTATGTTCTAATATTTTATTTACATTTACTAATGTTCGTTTTTTTTTTAAATTTAACTTTTAATTATTTAAATTAAAATTATATATTTTATTTACTAATTTATTTAAAGTTCATCTTCTTTATTAATTTTAATTTTTATAATATTATTGTTGACATTTATATATGTAGTTTTGTTAGTTGTGTTTAAATAGATATAATATCGTCGATATTTTTCTTCTCCAAAGTCATTAGTTCTTCCAATATCTTCCAACCAAATCAATTATCGACACATAAATTATACATATGTGAATATACTTGAAGAAATAATGACATTGGAAAATACTTGAAAATATTACACACACACACAGATATATATATATATATATATATATATATATATATATATATATATATATATATATATATATATATATATATATATATATATATATATATATATATATATATATATATAGGGAGGTTCAATGGAAAACCACCATGCACCTGAAAACTTGTGAAAACCGCACTGCACCACCATAAATGCATCAAATTCCCCGCGTGATGCATCAAATTTCCCGTGTGATGCATCAAAATCTCGCGAGATGCATCACCTTATTTACGATCATGCCACCGCGTTTTTCATGCAATGCACCCAATCGGACGGTACGCGTAGGTTTCCATGGTTTTCAGGTGCATAGTGGTTTTCCATTGAACCCACCCCTATATATATATATATATATATATATATATATATATATATATATATATATATATATATATATATATATATATATATATATATATATATATATATATATATAATATATGGTTTGAGGGAGTACCACTACTTATACAGCGCACCAGAAGCTACCACCTTTAAAAAACTTTTTTTTTAATTTTTTATTTCATAAACATGTTTTAATTAACATTATGAAGATTATATGTAAATTTCACATGCATTCACATCTTCTAGCTCCTAAAAAATGATGTGAACGCACAATTACATAATTTTGCATATATATGGTGCGTGATTTCATGCACTTAGAGTGTTTGAATTTGCGTGAAATTCACATATTATCTGTGTAATGTTAATTAAAACATGTTTGTGAATTTCAAAAATTTAATTTTACGAGTGATACCTTCGGGTGCGCTGTGTTGTAGATAGTACTCACTTGAACATATATATATATATATATACATATATATATATATATATATATATATATATATATATATATATATATATATATATATATATATATATATATATATATATATATATATATATATATATAGGTGGGTTCAATGGAGAACCTTCATGCATCGAAGAACCTTGAAGAACCTCCATGAACCACCACAAATGCCTCACAATTCCCCTGCAAATCATATGAAAACCATGTGTTATGATCTTCAAAAAGTCACCCAATCCTACCATGTGAGGTTTCTGCATAATCATATGCAAGATAGAATCAACATCATAGTACCAGCAAGAAAATAGCAAGATCATTATCTGTGGAGATGACACAATGATTACCTTCCAAAGTGCGATTCAAAAATGCTTTTGCTCAATGAACAATGCTCGCTTTAAACAAAACTAAAAGCGAATCCATATTCCACGTGTTCTGAAGAATCTGCCAAGTTCCCAAACTAAAGTTCTTCGTTGAACTGTTAATAGCAACTACTAATTCCTGTATAAAAAATAACAAACTTAAATAAAACCAACCGAACAAGAATACTACTCTATTGGCATTTTTCAAAGATAATATGATGAAAAAGATGAAGGGTAGTGAATAATCGCCTGTAAATTAGAGGTTTAATTAAATTGCAAAACTAAAAAATCCGAAAACGTAAATGGCAAAATTATTGGAGGCTTAGGAGATAGAAGTGTAAATGTGTAATTCCAAATGAAAAACATAAATCGTATATCGCGGGATTATTGCAAAAATAATGCACCTTGTATAGCTGATTATGCCGGAGGATTACGGTTAACGGTGGTAGAACAGAAATCATAGTCGCAAGGAACATCAGATAGAAGGATAGGAGCTCAAATCAAAGAAAAGCTAACCCAGAAGAAGATGTAGTCAAATTGAAATTTTTACAATAACAATAATGATCGAAAAGCAATTGAGATTTACGAGCCAAATATCTCTAACGAATGATAAATATAATGGCAAGATCAATGAAAATGATATTTTTAAGCATGACCGGAGAAGATCACAAATACAAGTGTTGCACTATGTACTCTGGAAATGGTTAAAGGTTTTCCTGGTTAGTTATCACAGCCACTCATCAATTCACAGTTGAGAACATTGCAGGGTACACTTCACTGTTGAGAACATTGCAGGGTACAAACTCCTGGTTGTCTTCCACTACATAGAGAAAAAGAGGTCTTGACATTCACTTTTCCCTCTACCAAACACCATTTTTTATTAACCTTTTATAAATAATCAGAAAAAAGAATAAAAGGAATGTTCCTTTTTTTTTCTTTCTGTAATCAATATAACATGCTGGATGCAGATACATGATGGGGTTCCTCTTCATGGTTGGGGTTAACTTTTTGTTGACACTGATTGCAACTGTTCTGTGTGTCCTTTTCGCACCAACTGCGACGAAACCTGGCGTTCCCCGAAATCAAAGCTTACTTTAATGGGGAGACACCCCCAACATGTACTGTGCTACACCTTGTTTAGATGATGAAGTTTTAGTTTCTAGAAAAATAAGATTAGTGATTTTAAGAAAAAATAAGATAGATGATAGAAAAGTATGAGAGAGAAAGAAAGTATTATAAAAAATATAGGGTAGGTGATAGAAAAGTAAGAGAGGAAATATGAAAAATAATATTTTAAAAAGTGAAATGAAAATTTATAAAATTGTTGTTAAGTAAACAAGTTTTCATTTTCATTGAAAAGTGAGATAGAAATTTTGAAAATTTTTATAAACTAAACGCACCCTAATGTTTTCCTTTGTTATATAATGTTTAAGTACATAAGTAACTCAAATATTATCATTGCCAATATTTTTGTTGATAAGTTGTATTTTTTATTCTTATACACATTTCATTTTAAATAACATATTAGTTGTAACTTATGATATATTTCTACATGGAAATAGATTTGAAATATGAAATACACATATATTTTTATAGTTTTTATTAAGAGAAATTACAAAGAAAGATAATATAAAATATAAAACTTTAATAAAGGTATTGTAAAAATTTTTAGGTCGAAAAAACGTAAAATTCTATTTTGATCGAGAAATGACACGAAATTCGAATTTTAGGCCAATAAATACGGTCAAATGTTATTCTTTTACCAAAAAAGGTACTATAAAATTAAAGTTTTACCTTCTTAATTGGTTATCAATACTTTTTTTTTTGTCAAAATTAAATTTTATGTTACCTTTCTATGGCCTAAAAAATTTCACATTACCTTTATTATCAATTTTTGTATTTTATGTTACATTTCCTGATATAATTTTCCTTTTTACTGACAAGGATTATAAATGATATTTTAAATAATTACACCTTATACATTTTTCACTAATGAAATCACTATTCATAAGTGAGGTTTGCTATTTTGTTCCTCTCACATCAACAAAAAAAGAATATATATATATATATATATATATATATATATATATATATATATATATATATATATATATATAAATGAGCTTTGCTAAATGTGTTAGAGATGGAAATCTAAGTATATTATATTTTATTGTGCTAAAATGCACTAGAAGAAGATTTTGTAAAACACTATTTAGTGGTGGCGGGGTTTGCTAAAATGTGCTTATACATATTTTATTATATATATGTATATTATATAATGAGAATGTTTACATGTTCTTATATTTTTTTTATTTAAATTTAATATATTTAAATACTAATTAATTTTTAGACATTTTGAAAATAAGATTTATTTTGGTTATAATAATTTTTGGTTTATAATAATTTTGGTGTTTTATAATGTCTTATTTCGGTATCTTTGTGATTACTTAAAAATCAACTTTATCTTATATTCAGTTTAACATGATTTTTGATTAATTCTAATTAGTTTGTAATATTTAGTTTTAATTTTTTTATATTAATAACATTATATCAAATATTAACCATACCAAAAAAAAAAATTTAAGAAAATATTTTGTTTTACTATATTATTAGTATCGTCATTTTCGGTTTTATATCATAACTTTTGTTTATTGTAATAGTAGATAGATGATAAATGTGTGTTTTGTAGCTAATGTAATGTGATTTTATGTATATATTGATAGAATTTCTATTTGGATGGACTTATATGTTTAAATCATTGGGCTTTATCTTTAATAGACTTATTGTGCTATTATTTAATAAACTAATATTATTGAGCTTTAGGGTTTGATGGTAACCCTAATTCTCATTCTATATATAGTGAGGGTCCCCAATATCCTAAAGCAACCTTAAGATCCCTAATCTCCATCCATCAGAGATCTGCTGTTCGGTCTAGAACATTAAGGCTTTAGGTGAGGAAGACTCTCACAACCGTCTTCGTTCGTCATTAGGTTTCCGCATAAAGAAGACGATATCAATGTGTTGGAATATTGTTTTGTTGATGAAAAATCATAGTCTAGGGTTTAATATGTACTTAGTTCAAAGTTGTAAATATTATAAATAGATTGTTTGACTTTGTAATTAGATAGATTTGACATTTAGAATATTCAGTGCACGGAATTCAGAGAACTTTTCTAGGGCTACAGTACGAGTTCAACTTTCATCTCTGTAATTCATTTTGTGATTAATCAAAGCATTCGGTTAGTTGTTCTTGATCTTATTCTTTATTGTATTGATTAATTGTTCATTTATAAATAGGATTCACAATTGGTATCAGAGCTTTAGGGTGATTTTTGATTGAAATTTGATATTTCGAACCTGTGTTCTTGAACATTTTTTCGAAAAACAGAAAAATCAACAAGGGTTTTAATCATGTTGATCGTTGGATTTGAAAATTGGATCGAAGGAAGGACTTAGGAAAACGATCGATTTGATCATAATTTTGTTTTGATTTGCCAAACACAGATAAAGATCTGTTGATTAGTCAGAAATTTTGAAAAGTGTTCTTCACTGTTTCATTGAAAAATACATACTTAGATCTATTTTTGGACAAAATTTTTTCAGAAAAGGTGTTTGAAATCAAAATCCCTACCTTCGATATCAGTTTGGACTAAAATAGCTCATTTTTACAAATTCATTTGAAATTCAGACTTGACAGTGTTGAAAAACTAAGAAACTCGAACAAAACTGAGTTCTAGTGATACTCGAGTTGACATTGCATTTCAATCAAGTTGAACTTAAGTTCCATTCGAGTTGTCTTGCTTTATATTCGAGTTGAATTGCTTTATATTCCAGTTGGACGTGCATTCTATTCGAGTTGACTTAAATTCTGTTCGAGTTGAACTCAATTGAATTCGAGTTTCATCCCTACTTGATTCGAGTTACAACATTCTTGATTCGAGTTGCATCATACTTAATTCGAGTTGCATAATTCTTCTTTTGATTTTCTTATAGATTCGAGTTGAGTATACCTTTGTTCGAGTTTTACATATTCATTGATCGAGTTGATCAATTCTTCATTTGAGTTGATCATCTTATTCATTCGAGTTTCATTCCATATTCTTTCAAGTTTGATCAATTTTCAATAGTTGATCAACTTTTTCAATTTCAATCACAATATCATTCGATCTTGGAAGATTCCTATCTATCAGTCATCATGTCAAAAAATGCGCTTGCAATGGGATCGGAGACGAAACCTCCAATTCTCTACAGGGGAGAATACGTACAGTGGAGGGAAAGATTTTTGGAATTTATCAGTTTCCACGATCTCTCCGAAGAAATGTTAAAGTCATTGACTGACGGACCAGCTGTGTTCTTAGAGACAATCCCTGCTGTACCCACCGGAAACCCTCCAATTCCGGAAAGAACCGTTGAGGTCACAAACCTAACAGAGGCACAGAAACGAAGAAAATTAAGGGACAAAACAGCAAGGAAGTTGTTACTGAATTCTATCCCTAATGACATCTACACCTGCCTAACAAACACGAAGACAGCCAAATCCATCTGGGATGAGGTGTGCAAGCTGATGAGGGGATCTGATAGGGCAGCTACCAATAGAGAAAGGAACAGTCTGATGACTTTTGAGAATTTTAGAGCAAGAGAGGGGGAATTACTAGAGAATACTTACTTGCGTTTGTCAGCCTTGTGAGTGAGATGAAAAGAAACAGTGTTACAAAGTCTAATCTAGACATAAACGTCAAGTTTCTGAACGTACTTAACCCGAAATGGGAAAAGTATGCAATGATCATCCAACAGACGAAAGACATTGAGGAAATGGGTTTCCATATGATCTTTGAGAACCTTAACAACTATCAAGAGGTTGTTTTAAGGAAAATGTCTGGTAAGAAGAAAGCCGAGAAAGAGACCGTTGACCCTTTAGCTTTATTGGCTAATAAGAAATATAAGTATAAGCTGAAGAAGGAAGACGGGCAGTTATAAGCAGTAGTTCTTCTGAATCAGACTCATCGATTTCATCCGCAGATTCAGAGATAGAAAAGATGAAAAAACAAATGGCCTTACTCACTAAGGCATTTCAGAAGAAATTCTATCGAAAGCCAACCAATAACAAAATGCGATACAAGACTGACTCACGAAAATTTGACAAGAAAGAGAAGTATGAAAAGAATGATGAAAGTAGTGGAAGGAAAGCTGAAAAATATGACGAATCTGATAAATCAACCAAGAAAGATACAAAGCAAAAATGCTACAATTGTGGCAAGCCACGACACTTTGCTCGAGAGTGCAGAATGCCAGTAGTCAAAAACTCTGATTACTACACAAGAAAGGTACTTCTAGCCAAAGAAAAGGAAGCTGGCAAAGCCCTTATGGCTGAGGATGATCATTGGCTACAACTATCAGAAGATGAAGACATTTTGGATGAAGAGGCCCATATCTGCTTGAAGTCAGAAGTGTTCAATGAATCAAAACTCAGTGAGTCGGCAATGGTAGCAGAAGTTGAGGTATGAGTTGGGTTAACGGATGAAGAGAATGAGGACAAGGAAGAGTCTGATGAGGAAGTGACTGAAGAATTTGTAATGATGGCAACAGAGAATGCTGGATGCAGCAAAGACAAAGAGACTAATGAATCAGATTCAGAGAAATCAGACAGTTCAGAAACACCGGAGGTAAATTCTAACTGTGAATCTGAAAATGATGATTGTTGTTTGCTTGAAGAAAAATTAACACAAATGGCCTTTATGCTAAAGAAATTTGAGAAATCATTAAAGGCTGAAAAGAAAATGCTCATTCCTTGGAAAACAAGCTAAATCACTAACATGCGTTAGTATTGGACTTTTCCAAGGATAAAGCATTAGCATTACGAGCAGTTTCAGATTTGCAAGACAAACAAATGAACTTCAAAGAAAAATCCAAGAACTAAATAACAATATATCTGACTTAAAAGAAAAACTGAATTTGGCAGAATTAGAGGCTTCAAATTTTCTGTAAAATATCATGCCATTTTTGAAGAAAGAACTAAACTTTATGAGAAAATAAAGACATTGGAAGATGAGTTTATTAAAAGAGGTCAAACAGATCAAACAATCTATTTAAATCAACCAAAAGATACTGAATTTTACAATTCTAAATCTGGTATTGGTTGGAATAATCCTAAATATCTGACAAAGGCTATCTCAAATTCACCAACTTTGTATGATGTCAGATATATGAATCTAGGATTAAAAATGACTTTTATGAAAGCAACAGATGAGATAGAATCAAGTGAAGATTCATAAAGATTAAGATCTGATAAAATGCAAAATTCTGTTGATTATAACAGAATAAATGAATCAAATAACAATACTTGCATTAAAGAGGAGTATATTCAGACATATTCTGAAAAGGATTTATCTGAATCTGCTACTAAATCTCAAAAGTTATATTTACCAGTTTCAATTCTTGAAAAGATAAATTCTGATCTCGAATTGAAAATCAAAAATTTTGAAACAAAAAATCAAACTCTTAGGGCTGAACTTAAAATTCTGGATTCTGGAACAAAAGTTACAAAAACAGCCTGAGAACAAAACATTATCAGATCAATCATCTTCAATTCCACTTGATTCTATAAACTCTGAAAAGGAATTTGATCTGTATATGAACTCTGATTTTAACTCATTGGAAGATATGTTTGTTAAAATAGATGAGTTTGTAAAACCTTTACACAACAAACAAAATGATGACCTTAAAGAACCTGTTAGAATTCTGCAAAGAATATCTATAGATTCAAAGGAATCATCTGAAAAGTCACCAAGTTTACAACCGAAAAAGGAGAAAACAAAAGTTATTTTTGTGACTCTTAATTATGAAAAAGGTGAATCATCTTCCACAAAGGACTCTATTGCACTCAATATCCAAATTTCAAAAGGTAAGAGATCTTTACAGAAGAAACAAGTTTCTAAAATCACTAATTCTCGTGTTTCTTGTATGTCAGATTCTATTGTGAAAGGTTCTCGAAAGAAAGAATGGAGAAAGAAGCAGAAAGAAAAGAAAAACGAGAATATGAAACAAGAGTGGAGAGTGAAGGAAAAAGTTGTTACAGATAGAATTAGACAATTTGAAAAATCTGTCTGTAATAATAAATTTACTGATAAATCTTGTATTAAATACTCTCAGACTGCTTTAATTGGTTTGAATTCTCTTTCGTGTAAATCAATGCATGCAAAATCTGATAAGCTTGTATGGCAACCAAAGAAAAAGGACACATCTTTCAAACAGAAAAAGGTTACAAAGCACCAACTTTCAAAAACAGTTCCACAGCGGACTGTACAAAAATGGATACCAAAAAGAACTGTTAAAAAGTGGGTACCTAAAATAAAAAACATATCTGATGAGAAAAAGCATATTCAACTGCATGATTTACCAAAATCAAAAGTACCCAACTATAAGTGGGTACCTCATGTTTTATTTCGTCTTATAGGTAAATCATGTATGGTACCTTGACTCCGGATGCTCAAAGCACATGACCGGACAGAGAGAAACTCTCACTAACTTTGTAGACAAGTTCTGTGGGACGGTCAGATTCAGAAATGATCAATTCAGTCCGATCAAAGTGTTAGGCACAAAAAGGCCTCAGTCAAACCTGTTCTACATCTGAGGGGGAGATTTCTAATCAAACCTGTTGATGCATTTGAAGGTTGAAATTAAGGCCTGTTATATGCCTTATTGAATCCTGAAAATGATTTGCAATATCAGTCTAAAGATGTTCTATGTGTTGCATGTGTTGCAACTAAGACAGTTTGTCCAAGCTGCTCTGTCTGCTGAACAGGCTGGACATAAACTGTCTACGCTGCTCTACACTGGTGAGCAGCTTGGGCATTTTTCAAGTGTTCTGTTCTTTGTGAACAGAACCTGTTCTTTGTGAACAGGCTAAACACTTTATGGAATACGTTTCCAAGTCATCATGTATTGTTTTTGACTACAAGATCAGTTTACAAAGTCGAAGACAAAGTGGAAAACAGAACTGCTTAGCCTGCCCACGCTGTTCTGTAACATGAAGACAAAAGGTTATTTGAAAAAGGGTGACAGACTTTTTTCTTATATCAAAATAGGCCTTTACAAGGAAGAAAGACGCAAAGTTGAAATTCCTTAATTGGTTAAAGGCAATGCAACAGTAGACAAAGTGAAAAGACAAAAGTTCTGCACATGTGAAGACAAGTCTGCTTTTCAGAAAAGTGCAGAAAAGTTATGTTGTCTTTTCAAACAAGACTTCTCCTTTTTCATTCCGCCCAATGAAGAAGTTTCTCTTAGATCCTCTGAGTGAGTATAAAAGGAAGCTTCGAAGTTCAGAAAGAAGCAAGCCAAATTAGCTAAGTGCTGAAACCAAGAGTGAACGTGCAAGTGTGTTTTTCATGCATGCAAGTCTGGTTGTGTAATACAGTTTCTTTGTGTCTAAGTTGTTCTACATAAGCTGTTCCTCTGAGTCTTGTAAACACAGTGAGTGCTTCTTAGTGAGTGCATTCATTGTTAACTAGTTTGAGTCTGTCTTAGACTAGTGAGTATACTGTTGTAACTGTCATCTCAGCTTGAACCTTTCCGCATTCAAGCTTGTTTGTAATTAACAATTTATTGATAATACATACAAACATTGAGAAAATAGTGTGTAGTTTTTAATTAGCTGTATTCACCCCCCCCTCTACAGCTTAAAGCTATATACTTTGGGAACCTCTCGGGACCTACAACTGGTATCAGAGCAGTTTAGAGTGTGTGTCATTCTAGATCTCTCATTCTCCCAAGTTTCCATGGACAACAGTGGTGCAAATTCCTCATACTATGACAATGGCTCAATGGGCAAACCTCCAAAGTTCAATCATCAGAACTTTTCTGGTTGGAAGTGCAGAATGATGCTCTACCTAGAGAATCTGGATGTACAACTACCAGAAATTGTAATGGAGGGCACTTATGTGCCAACCTCTGTTACTACAATAACTCCTGCTGTTGAAGGAGCAGCTCCTGAGATCAGAACATTTGAGAAAGCAAAAGCTCAATGGTCTGATGAAGACAAAAGATTGGTGGCTCTTGATGCAAAGGCCAGAAACAATCTGGTCATCTCCTTACCTGATGATGTGTTCAAACAGGTTGAGAAGATGAAGACTGCCAAGGAGATGTGGGATACTTTGTGCACCGTCTATGATGGACCCACAATCACACTGGATAACAGGATTAACAATCTTGTTAGACAGTATGAACTCTTCTTTGCAAAACCAAAGGAGACTCTCACAGAAACCTACACCAGGTTTACTGCTCTTGTGAATGATCTCAAAGCTGTTGGGATCACTAAGGACAGTCTTCCTCTAGTGAACAAATTTTTGGACATTCTCCCTGAAGAATGGAATTATTTTTCAACAATTCTAAGAAATTCAGGTACAATCAGAAGTATGGATCTTGTCAACTTGTATGGATCTTTACTAAATGATGAACAGTCAAGGCAACAGAAGAGAAATGCCTTGGAGATGTCTAAAAGAGGTGCAGCCTTTGTGGCTAATGTGAGACAGTCTGTGAGTCAGGTGAGTGATGTGTTCACTCAACCTGATCAACAGGATGATGATAAGGAGGAAGTGTCAGATGAGGAAGATAATGCAGATCTTGCTGACCAGGATGATGAGCAAATGATAGCTATGCTTGTCAAAAGGTTCAACAAGAAAAGGTTTGGAAGAAACATGCTGCAAGGAAGTTCAGGTGCTGGCAAAAAGAAGGCATTTGATAAATCCAAGGCTGAGTGCTTCAAATGTGGCAAAACTGGCCATATAGCTGCTGACTGTGTGTCAAAAGCTGTTGGTCAGTCATCCAAACCATACAAGACAAACAAGGATGATGGTTATAGGGTTAAGTACCTTATGGCCATGGCTAAGCTGAGGAAGTTGGAAAACTCAGTGGGTTCCAACCGCCAAAAGGGACTCATGGCAGAGACTTTTGACTGGGAGGAATCTGATTCATCATCTGATGAAGAAGACAATCAATGTCTGATGGCCAACACTGATGTCCCATCAACAAGCAGTTTCAAACAGGATATGGCTGAAGCTGAAGCTTTTCAGCAGCTTAGAGAACTGGAATCCTACAATGATGTATAAGGTACAAAATTTTATGGCTTACAGTTCTGAAGAAAAGATTAAGATGTTTGAATATATGCTAGTTGATTTGAAAGCTGCTGTTGAGAAGCATGATGCTTTATTATCTGAAATCTCAAAGCTTAAAACTGATCTTAAAACAAAATCCAGCAAATTGGACAGTTTCCATAAGTTGGAAATTGAGCTTGATGAATTAAAACACATCAACTCTATTTTACTGGAAGAAAAGAGAGAAACAGATATAAAGCATGCTAAGCTTCAAAAGATAGTTGACTCTTAGTGCCAATCTGCACAAATAGTCAGCCATTGTATAAGTCAACAGATCCCTGCACAAATTCAAGCCTATCTTGGAGGGGATCTTGATACAGCAGCTTCCATTGTTGAGATTAATAATCTGAAAGAAGATTTATCCACTCTTGGTGAGCTTCCAAACACTTTTGTTCAAAAAGTGAATGGTAAACTAATTTCAACAAACAGGTTTGTCAGGCCTCAAAACACTGACAGCTCGTGTGAACCTAGCTCAAAAGCTGGTGTTGGAATATGTTCTCCTTCAATCCAGCCTGCTAAGTGTTCTGCTGATTCACACAAGCAAAAGAAAGGAAAACATGTTCAAACTACAGCTGTGGATACTAAACCTGTTGACAAACCAGGTTCTGTGTCCAAAGCTGATGGTAAAAGACACAATAATCCTTTTGATGCTAAACATTTTGAAAACAAGTTTTCAAAAGTTAAGCAGTCTGTTTTCAACAAGGGCAAGTCTCATGTTGAAAGCAAACCTGCTGTGATTTCTAATAAGTTTATTAATCATAGTGTGGTTTTACATGAAAATAAGTTTTTCAAAACCAGAAACAATGATTATGTTGATAGGCAGCATAAATCACGTCTCAGTAGTGACAAAGGCAAAGCCATTGCTCAACCTGAGAAACATGGGAATAAGTTTCCCAAACCTGTGGAAGTTCAAAAGCCAATTAAGCTTCCTGTCTTTGACATTTGTCCTCCTAAAAGGAGGAAAGAAGAGACAAACAAAGTTGTGACCTTTGAACCTTCCACTCAAGCTGTTGATTCATCAAATATTAATAAAGTTGCTAAACCTGCTAAAAGAATCAACAAAAATAACTCAGAATGTGTTTCTGAAAGTTCTTCTTCCAAAAACCCTAAAAAGAGAAAATGTTATAAATGTGGGAAGAAGACACATCTGGCCAAAGACTGTCCTGAACTTGAGGACATGAGGCCTGTTGACTCTGATAGTTCTCTCACAGCTGTTACAAGCAGTGTTGGAAACATCTCAGTCAATAAAAATGGTATCCAAGCTGACACCATTCAAATTGGGAATATTAGTGTGGATATTATAAGTCCATCAACAAATGTTGATGAAGTAGGAGAACTCATCTCTGTGATGAGTTCCCCTAAAAGTGACTAATATTTCTCTTATCACTCTGCAGGAAAAACAACCTTCCCAGGTTTGGTACTTGGACAGTGGCTGCTCAGGGCACATGACAGGTTGTAAAGATGTAACAACCTAACTTTGGTCAATTATGTAACATGTGATTTTGAGATAATAATATAATTTGTTATATTATTTATGTTACAAATATTAATTAATAAAGAAAAATTTATTAAGTAAATATAATTTTAATTTATATTTATGATATAATTGAGTAAAATAAAAGAGATGTAAAATACAAAAGTTTAGTGGGTTAAATACCCAAAGTGATAAAATGAAATATAAAAACAAAAGATAATGATCATTTGTGATCATTAATGAAAAAATTACTCTCTCTCTCTCACTAATCTCTCTACCTCTCGGCTAATCTCACAAATATCATCAAGATTCATCAAAACTTGCAATCAATTCAAGAATTGAAGATCAAAGGAGTTACAATAAGCATCAAACATCATCAAATTGCAAGAATTTGAGGTAATTATCGATTTAAATTTCAATAATTGTTGAGTTGGTTCGGTTTTGTAAAAACCGAAAGCTAGGATTAAAATATGTAATCCGATGATTGCATGTGTATAAATTTGATAGATAATGATAAAATTATGTATATAAAAGTGATAGAAACTAAAATTGTGGGTTGGATCATCCAAATTATGTAGAAATCGGAATTTTGATGAAAAATAATGTTCTTGACAAAAATTTCATATTTTGGATGATCTTGATCAAAATATGATGTTATTGACAGGGAAAAATATATATAAATACTCCAATAATGATATTACATCAATATATAACATTGCATGCTAATAAAATGGGTTTTTAGTAATTTTTATGAAAAATCCGTATGAATATAATGAAGAACACCAAGAACATTTCTGGAAAAATATGCTAAGTATGGGATCCGAATTCGGTTATACCCGAATTCGGAAGTGTCCCTATTTCGGATCCTCAAATGCAGATAAATGCCAATTTTGGTTGATCCTAATTTCGGACCCAATGCTAATTCGGATGTACCAAGACCGAATTCGGATGTCACCTAATTCGGTCCCAAATCTGAGTCCGGATGACTGATTCGGTTTAATAAATGGTCCGAATTCGGATTACAGTTCGGATGTGCTAATCCGGGTCGGTCCGGATCCGGATGATCCGGATTCGGATAGTCCGAAACCCAATTTTATATATTTTAATATTCAATTAAATAAATGATTTTAAACACATACTTTTAGTTATATATATGATATATATATATATATATATATATATATATATATATATATATATATATATATATATATATATATATATATATATATATATATATATATATATATATATATATATATATATATATATAGAAAGCTTTTGAGAATTTAATGAATCAGAGAATATAAAGAATGAGAAGATTATCAGTTATCAGAATCAGATAGAATTACAGATTTTAATGATCAAGAGATGATGAAAATCCCATGATAATGATGATGATTAGGACATGAGATTTATATGATATAATTCTGAACAGGTTCAGTTAATATCTGAACATTGATTTAAAGACATAAGGATTTAAAGCGGGTCAGAGACTTGATTTGACAAAGAACAGAATTGACAAGATAAAATCCTGAGATAACTCAGGTGGCAGATTTTTATATCTGTTTGATAAAGACCCAGACCAGTGAGTTATAGATATTCAGATTGAACATGCATAGATTCCGGTTGAGATATATTGCTGCTGTTAGATTTATTGACATTCATTTATCAGCTGGATTGAGAACTGTGCACACCATGGTTGGGTGTTGCCCAGTGGATCATGATAGCTATTTGATTATCATTTCATATTGCATTTAAGACTTCTTCAGACATTGCTTTATGATTCATTGCTATCATGACTTCTATGACTAAGCTTTCATTATTGATCAGACACTTGATAGATTTATTCAGCTTGACTAGCCTTGATGGTCTATTGTTTTAGACCTGGCTATTTCACCAGTTCTTGTGAACTTGGTAATGACCTCCGATGTTCCGCCATATTGACTTACTGGTAGCTAGCCCAGTATGTGGCTGATCCCCACGATTTAAGCGTGAGTGTGGCCTGAACATCATCCGATTCTATGATTTTATATCTCAATCATGAGGGCTGTAGCGGCAGCCAAGACATATCACGCTAGACTAATGACTCCGCTTGACACGCATGTTGATATTGAAAATCTATAAACTCACTAAGCATTGCTTACAGTTGCTGCATTATAATTTTACAGGTAAAAGCAAAGGAAAGTCACCTGCTGGACCTAGCTCTTAGGTCAATTAAAGATCAAGACAGAAGTATCATAGACCACTACACAACAAAAATCCTTTCGGTACTGATTGGAAGACGGCAATTGTTGTGGATTTTGGATAGATTTAATATGATATTATGATGTAATGAATAGATTAGATGTTACCCTTTTATAACTTTATTTTGAAATATGTAACTTAAATCCTAATATGTATGTGCATGTAATTTTTAATTCCGCAATTAATTACCCTATCTTAGTATGATTGATATTGTATTGCATGATGTGGGACCTAGACTCTGAGGACTGCCCCGTAAGGGGAGGTCTTCACCACATGGTATCAGAGACCATTGTTTTAGTGAATCAAGTATTACGTGAGTATACTTGGTCTCAAACTGAAGCAATACATATGTATCAATCATTTAGGTGGTTTGAACTGAGATAGGATGTACAGACTATTAGGATGGGAAAAAGGGTACATAGATCTAAGTCTATAAACTGATAGTTAAATGCTTGTAATTTTCAGTAGAAGATGTCAGGATCAGGATCAGGTGATATTCCCAGCAACATGAACCCACAACAAATGTTTGAAATGATGCAACAACTTTTAGCCCAACATTCAGAACAACAAAATAAGACAATGCAAGAACAGTTTCAGGCCAGAGATGAGGCCGAAGCTAAAAGACGTGAAGAAAAGAAAAATAAGAGAAAAGAAAAGCAAGTCCAGACTAATGAATCTGATTCTGATAAATCTAATCCAGAAACCCAAACTGCTCAGCCAAAAGGCTGCAAATTTAAAGATTTCAAAGCTAGCGGTGCTTTGAATTTTGAGGGTACAGTTAATCCGATTCAGGCGATGGATTGGATTAGCCACACTGAAGAAATCTTCAGGATTTCTGATTGCTTAGACTCTAAGAAAGTGAGTTATGCGTCTGCGTTATTTGTCGGTGCTGCCCGAGCATGGTGGAAGACTCAGAGAAGCATATACGGAGAAGAAGTCATCCAAACTCTTGAGTGGGAGCAATTTCTGGATATGTTTAACGCAAAGTACTGTCCAGTAGACCAGCGAGACAAGATGGAAGTACAACTGATGCAGCTGACTCAAGGAACAAAGACAGTTGATGAATACGAACACGAATTCTCACGACTATGCGGTTATTCCTCGTATCAGGTAGCTACCGAAGAAAGAAAGATGAACAGATTCCGTGTAGGACTCAATCCTAGATACAGACATCCGATGAGCGCTATCAAATACAAGAGTTATTTGGAAATGGTAGAAGCAGCCAGACAGATTGAGAGAGGATATCTAGAGTACGGGGATCAGCTATACGCTCCAACGACTAACCCAATGAATCCGTCTCCTCCGAAGAAACAAAGTGTTGGTACATTCAGTGTGACGACAGCAGTCTAGTTTTGTTATTGATAAGACAAGTTCTTAGGTGATTCTAGAATACAAGTCTTGGCATTCGAATCTGTGATAGATTCGAATGTAGCCATAGATTCGAATTGTTTAAGGCTTGGGATTCGAATCTGTGATAGATTCGAGTCTAGCCTTAGATTCGAATGGGGTAGATTCGAGGATGTCAATATGGACAGACTCGAATGGGCCTTAGGCCAGATTCGAGTTTGGCCCACATCAGACTCGAATCAGGGTCTATAATTAGGGATAGACTCGAATGATTAGATGACCTTTGGCAGAATTCGTGAGGAATTAAGCAAGAGGCGATCTCGAGTTTATCAGCTAGGTGAGTCCCGTTTCGGAGAGAATTAGTACGTAGGATCGTTCGTGTGTCGTTCGTTCAGCGTCTAATAGTCTCCGTGTTTCCGTTGGTTGAGAGTTGTCCGTCTAACTGTCAACGAGGATTCCGCACTCGTTCACGGATCCGCGTCTAGATAGATCTTGCAGTGGTAGACCTTACAAGTGGTATCAGAGCCAACGGAGTGTTCTTGGTGTTCTTCGTGTTCATCAGATACATTCTAGGTTTCTTGACGCTAGTTGGACGGTTTTGCTCTCAAAAACGTGTTTTTGAGCTTAGCAAATTCATATTCGGGAAACACTTTGTCGTTTTTCACATTTTTGGTCGAAATCATTATTTTTCGTTTGAAAAATAGTGATTTAATCTGTAAAACGTCAAAAAATCAAAGTGTTAGCCGTTTTTCGAATTTGCGGCGCTCGAATCTATAGGGGTAATTAGGGTTTCTCTCTAGTCTCGAGTCTAACCAAAATACGCTCCTTTCGAGTCAATTTCAGTGAGTTTCGAGTCTACATTGTTTCGAATCTGTTGCTTCATTCGAATAGGATCTCGAGTCTAGTTTAGTGTCGAGTTTATTTCGAATCTAGTATTATTTCGATTCTGTGCTTCGAATCTGCTGTCATTCGACTCTGCTGTGCCTTCGATTCTAAGGGCCTTCGAATCTAAGGACCCTCGAATCTAAGGATATCTCGAATCTGACATATTTCGAGTTTAATTGAATTAAAACACTTAATCGAATTTAATCCCAAATAAATTGGAATCTAATTACATTCGAATCTATCTAGATTCGAAAGAGTTAATCCACATTAGTTTCGAATTAAATTAATTAAGGGTCAATTCAATTTCTTTCGAAAAGATGTCTAATCTTCAGAAATTCTTAGAAATGGACCACGAAGTTGGGAAGGCAAATGCACCGCCTAAGCTGATGAAAGTTGAGGACTATTACTGGTGGAAGGACAGATTTACGGATTTTGTACGATTCAACGATATGCGCATGTGGGTGTGCATAGATGAAGGGTACATTCCACCAGTATCTGAAGTTGAAGGCCGTCAAAAGGTCTTGTCATACCAGATGATGAAAGAGGATGACAAGAAATTATTTGAAGCCGAAAACAAAGCTTTTTCTTTAATCCGAATGGCGTTACCGCAAGATATTCTACACACATTCCGGACTCAGAGGACATCAAAAGAACTTTGGGAGTCTCTCCAGAAAAGGTGTGAGGGAAATCCTCGGGTTAGGAGAAAGCGTACAGAGCTGTTAAAACAACAGTTCGCCATCTTCAAGGCGTTAAAGGATGAACAATTGAATGATACTATCACTCGGTTTTATCATCTATTAACAGAGCTTGAAAGTCACGACATTGAGTATAGCGACACAGAAAAGACTAACAAGCTTTTGGATGCCTTACCCGCCAAATGGGCGATGTATGTGGCTATGATTAAGCTTGATGAGGATAAGTACTATACCCAATCGTTGGAGGATGT
>JAANYP010007069.1:0-18710 GCA_020465985.1 Centrapalus pauciflorus | reverse complement strand
TATTTTTATGTGTGTGTGACTGATTGCAACCATTTGGTCACACAACGAGTGTCTCGTTGTGAGCTTTGGTCATATAAATTATGCCAAATGTGGTCGTAGGTGTTAAAAAGTGTGACCATATGCTCCTTTAAGTGAGTTAAACCTGTATTTTGTCTGACTTTTGTCCATGCAATGGTTACTTTATTTTTATTTATGTGTGACTGATCGCAACAATTTGGTCATACAATGAGTGTGTTGTTGTGGTCTTTGGTCACATAAAGTTACGCCAAATGTGGCCGTTGGTATTAAAAAGTGTGACCATATGCTCTTTAAAGTGTGGTAAACTTGTATTTTGTGTGACTATCGTCTATGCAATGACGTCTATATTTTTATGTGTGTGTGGCTGATTGCAAACATTTGGTCACACAATGAGTGCATTGTTGTGGGCTTTGGTCACATAAGGTTATGCCAAATGTGGTCGTAGGTGTTAAAAAGTGTGACCATGTGCTCTTTTAAGTGAGGTAAAATTGTATTTTGTATGACTATTATCCATGCAATGCCCACTTTTTTTTATTTTTGTGTTGCTGATTGCAACCATTTGGTCACACAATGAGTGTCTTGTTGTGGGCTTTGGTCACATAAAAGTATGCCAAATGTGGCCGTAGCTGTTAAAAAGCGTGACCATATGCTATTTTAAGTGAGGTACACTTGTATTTGGTGTGACTATTATCCATGCAATGCCCACGTTATTTTTATCTGTGTGTGGCTGATCGCAACCATTTGGTCACACAACGAGTGTGTTGTTTTGCGTTTTGGTAACATAAAATTATGCCAAATGTGGCCGTAGGTGTTAAAAAGTGTGACCATATGCTCTTTTAAGTGAGGTAAACTTGTATTTTGTGTGACTATAGTCCATGCAATGGCCACTTTATTTCTATTTGTGTGTGGCTAATTGCAACCATTTGGTCACACAAAGAGTGTCTTGTTGTGGGCTTTGGTCACATATATTTTGCCAAATGTGGCCGTAGGCGTTAAAAAGTGTGACCATATGCTTTTTTAAGTGTGGTAAACTTGTATTTTGTGTGACTATTGTCTATGCCATGGCCACTTTATTTTTATTTGTGTGTGGCTGATTGCAACCATTAGGTCACACAACGAGTGTCTTGTTGTGGGCTTTGGTCACATAAAATTAGGCCAAATGTGGTCGTAGGTGTTAAAAAGTGTGAACATATGCTCCTTTAAGTGAGTTAAACTTATATTTTGTGTGACTATTGTCCATGCAATGGTCACTTTATTTTTATTTATGTGTCACTGATCGCAACCATTTGGTCACACAACGAGTGTGTTGTTGTGGTCTTTGGTCACATAAAGTTACGCCAAATGTGGCCGTTGGTATTAAAAAGTGTGACCATACGCTCTTTAAAGTGAGGTAAACTTGTATTTTGTGTGACTATTGTCCATGCGATGGCCACTTTGTTTTTATGACTTTGTGGCTGATTGCAAACATTTGGTCACACAATGAGTGTCTTGTTGTGGGCTTTGGTCACATAAGGTTATGCCAAATGTGGTCGTAGGTGTTAAAAACTGTGACCATGTGCTCTTTTAAGTGAGGTAAAATTGTATTTTGTATGACTATTATCCATGCAATGCCCACTTTATTTTTATTTTTGTGTGGCTGATTGCAACCATTTGGTCACACAATGAGTGTCTTGTTGTGGGCTTTGGTCACATAAAATTATGCCAAATGTGGCCGTAGGTGTTCAAAAGGGTGACCATATGCTCTTTTAAGTGAGGTAAACTTGTATTTGGTGTGACTATTGTCCATGCCATGGCGACTATATTTTTAAGTGTGTGTGGCTGATTGCAACCATTTGGTCACACAATGAGTGTGTTGTTGTGGGCGTTGGTCACATAAAATTATGCCAAATGTGGTCGTAGGTGTTCAGAAGTGTGACCATATGCTCTTTTAAGTGAGGTAAACTTGTATTTTGTGTGACTATTGTCCATGCAATAGCCACTTTATTTCTATTTGTGTGTGGCTAATTGCAACCATTTGGTCACCCAACGAGTGTCTTGTTGTGGGCTTTGGTCACATAAATTATGTCAAATGTGGTCGTAGGTGTTAAAAGGTATGACCATATGCTGTTTAAAGTGAGGTAAACTTGAATTTTGTGTGTCTATTGTCCATGCAACGGCCACTTTGTTTTTATGAGTGTGTGGCTGATTGCAACCATTTGGTCACACAATGAGTGTCTTGTTGTGGGCTTTGGTCACATAAATTATGCCAAATGTGGCCGTAGGTGTTAAAAAGTGTGACCATATGCTCTTTTACATGAGGTAAACTTGAATTTTGTGTTACTATTATCCATGCAATACCCAATTTATTTTTATTTGTGTGTGGCTGATTGCAACCATTTGGTCACACAACGAGTGTGATGTTCTGGGTTTTGGTCACATAATATTATTCCAAATGTGGTCGTAGGTGTTAAAAAGTGTGACCATATGCTCTTTTACGTGAGGTAAACTTGTATTTTGTGTTTCTATTATCCATGCAATGCCCACTTTATTTTTATCTGTGTGTGGCTGATCGCAACCATTTGGTCACACAACGAGTGTGTTGTTTTGGTTTTTGGTAACATAAAATTATGCCAAATGTGGCCGTAGGTGTTAAATAGTGTGACCATATGCTCTTTTAAGTGAGGTAAACTTGTATTTTAAGTGACTATTGTCCATGTAATGGCCACTTTATTTTTGTTTGTGTCTGGCTGATTGCAACCATTTGGTTACACAACGAGTGTCTTGTTGTGGGCATTGGTAACATAAATTATGCCAAATGTGGCCGTAGTTGTTAAAAAGTGTGACCATATGCTCTTTTATGTGAGGTAAACTTGTATTTTGTTTGACTATTATCCATGCAATGCCCACTTTATTTTTATCTGAGTGTCGCTGATTGCAACCATTTGGTCACACAACGAGTGTTTTGTTGTGGGCTTTGGTCACATAAATTATGCCAAATGTGGCCGTAGGTGTTAAAAAGTGTGACCATATGCTCTTTTACGTGAGGTAAACTTGTATTTTGCGTTACTATTATCCATGCAATGCCCACTTTATTTCTATTTGTGTGTGGCTAATTGCAACCATTTGGTCACCCAACAAGTGTCTTGTTGTGGGCTTTGGTCACATAAATTAGGTCAAATGTGGTCGTAGATGTTAAAAGGTGTGACCATACGCTGTTTAAAGCGAGGTAAACTTGTATTTTGTGTGTCTATTGTCCATGCAATGACCACTTTATTTTTATTTGTGTGTGGCTGATTGCAACCATTTGGTCACACAATGAGTGTCTAGTTGTGGGCTTTGGTCACGTAAATTATGCCAAATGTGGTCGTAGGTGTTAAAAAGGGTGACCATATGCTCTTTTACGTGAGGTAAACTTGTATTTTGTGTTACTATTATCCATGCAATCCCCACTTTATTTTTATTTGTGTGTGGCTGATTGCAACCATTTGGTTATACAACGAGTGTCTTGTAGTGCGCTTTGGTAACATAAAATTATGCCAAATGTGGCCGTAGGTGTTAAAAAGTCTGACCCTATGCTCTTTTAAGTGAGGTAAACTTGTATTTTGTGTGACTATTGTCCATGCAATGGCCACTTTATTTTTACTTGTGTGTGGCGGATTGCAACCATTTGGTCACACAATGAGTGTCTGTTTGTGGGCTTTGGTCACATAAATTATGCCAAATGTGGCCGTAGGTGTTAAAAAGTGTGACCATATGCTTTTTTTAGTGTGGTAAACTTGTATTTCGTGTGACTATTGTCTATGCAACGGCCACTTTATTTTTATTTGTGTGTGGCTGATTGCAACCATTAGGTCACACAACGAGTGTCTTGTCGTGGGCTTTGGTCAGATAAAATTATGCCAAATGTGGTCGTAGGTGTTAAAAAGTGTGACCATATGCTCCTTTAAGTGTGTTAAACTTGTATTTTGTGTGACTATTGTCCATGCAATGGTCACTTTATTTTTATTTATGTGTGACTGATCGCAACAATTTGGTTATACAACGAGTGTGTTGTTGTGGTCTTTGGTCACATAAAGTTACGCCAAATGTGGTCGTTGGTATTAAAAAGTGTGACCAAATGCTCTTTAAAGTGAGGTAAAGTTGTATTTTGTGTGACTATTGTCCATGCAATGGCCACTTTGTTTTTGTGAGTGTGTGGCTGATTGCAAACATTTGGTCACACAATGAGTGTCTTGTTGTGGGCTTTGGTCACATAAGGTTATGCCAAATGTGGTCGTAGGTGTTAAAAACTGTGACCATGTGCTCTTTTAAGTGAGGTAAAATTGTATTTTGTATGACTATTATCCATGCAATGCCCACTTTATTTCTATTTGTGTGTGGCTAATTGCAACCATTTGGTCACCCAACAAGTGTCTTGTTGTGGGCTTTGGTCACATAAATTAGGTCAAATGTGGTCGTAGATGTTAAAAGGTGTGACCATACGCTGTTTAAAGCGAGGTAAACTTGTATTTTGTGTGTCTATTGTCCATGCAATGACCACTTTATTTTTATTTGTGTGTGGCTGATTGCAACCATTTGGTCACACAATGAGTGTCTAGTTGTGGGCTTTGGTCACGTAAATTATGCCAAATGTGGTCGTAGGTGTTAAAAAGGGTGACCATATGCTCTTTTACGTGAGGTAAACTTGTATTTTGTGTTACTATTATCCATGCAATCCCCACTTTATTTTTATTTGTGTGTGGCTGATTGCAACCATTTGGTCACACAATGAGTGTCTTGTTGTGGGCTTTGGTCACATAAAATTATGCCAAATGTGGCCGTAGGTGTTCAAAAGGGTGACCATATGCTCTTTTAAGTGAGGTAAACTTGTATTTGGTGTGACTATTGTCCATGCCATGGCGACTATATTTTTAAGTGTGTGTGGCTGATTGCAACCATTTGGTCACACAATGAGTGTGTTGTTGTGGGCGTTGGTCACATAAAATTATGCCAAATGTGGTCGTAGGTGTTCAGAAGTGTGACCATATGCTCTTTTAAGTGAGGTAAACTTGTATTTTGTGTGACTATTGTCCATGCAATAGCCACTTTATTTCTATTTGTGTGTGGCTAATTGCAACCATTTGGTCACCCAACGAGTGTCTTGTTGTGGGCTTTGGTCACATAAATTATGTCAAATGCGGTCGTAGGTGTTAAAAGGTATGACCATATGCTGTTTAAAGTGAGGTAAACTTGAATTTTGTGTGTCTATTGTCCATGCAATGGCCACTTTGTTTTGATGAGTGTGTGGCTGATTGCAACCATTTGGTCACACAATGAGTGTCTTGTTGTGGGCTTTGGTGACATAAATTATGCCAAATGTGGCCGTAGGTGTTAAAAAGTGTGACCATATGCTCTTTTACATGAGGTAAACTTGAATTTTGTGTTACTATTATCCATGCAATGCCCAATTTATTTTTATTTGTGTGTGGCTGATTGCAACAATTTGGTCACAAAACGAATGTGATGTTCTGGGTTTTGGTCACATAATATTATTCCAAATGTGGTCGTAGGTGTTAAAAAGTGTGACCATATGCTCTTTTACGTGAGGTAAACTTGTATTTTGTGTTTCTATTATCCATGCAATGCCCACTTTATTTTTATCTGTGTGTGGCTGATCGCAACCATTTGGTCACACAACGAGTGTGTTGTTTTGGTTTTTCGTAACATAAAATTATGCCAAATGTGGCCGTAGGTGTTAAATAGTGTGACCATATGCTCTTTTAAGTGAGGTAAACTTGTATTTTAAGTGACTATTGTCCATGTAATGGCCACTTTATTTTTGTTTGTGTCTGGCTGATTGCAACCATTTGGTTACACAACGAGTGTCTTGTTATGGGCATTGGTAACATAAATTATGCCAAATGTGGCCGTAGTTGTTAAAAATTGTGACCATATGCTCTTTTATGTGAGGTAAACTTGTATTTTGTTTGACTATTATCCATGCAATGCCCACTTTATTTTTATCTGAGTGTCGCTGATTGCAACCATTTGGTCACACATCGAGTGTGTTGTTTTAGGTTTTGTTAACATAAAATTATGCCAAATGTGGCCGTAGGTGTTAAAAAGTGGGACCATATGCTCTTTTAAGTGAGGTAAACTTGTATTTTAAGTGACTATTGTCCATGCAATGACCACTTTATTTTCATTTGTGTGCGGCTGATTGCAACCATTTGGTCACACACCGAGTGTCTTGTTGTGGGCTTTGGTCACATAAATTATGCCAAATGTGGTCGTAGGTGTTAAAAAGACTGACCTTGTGCTCTTTTAAGTGATGTAAAATTGTATTTTGTATGACTATTGTCCATGCAATGGCGACTATATATTTAAGTGTGTTTGGCTGATTGCAACCATTTGGTCACACAATGAGTGTGTTGTTATTGGTCACGTAAAATTATGCCAAATGTGGTCGTAGGTGTTAAAAAGTGTGACCATATGCTCTTTTACGTGAGGTAAACTTGTATTTTGTGTGACTATTATCCATGCAATGCCCAATTTATTTTTATCTGTGTGTGGCTGATCGCAACCATTTGGTCACACAACGATTGTGTTGTTTTGGGTTTTGGTAACATAAAATTATGCCAAATGTGGCCGTAGGTGTTAAAAAGTGTGACCAATTGCTCTTTTAAGTGAGGTAAACTTGTATTTCAAGTGACTATTGTCCATGCAATAGCCACTTTATTTCTATTTGTGTGTGGCTAATTGCAACCATTTGGTCACCCAACGAGTGTCTTGTTGTGGGCTTTGGTCACATAAATTATGTCAAATGTGGTCGTAGGTGTTAAAAGGTATGACCATATGCTGTTTAAAGTGAGGTAAACTTGAATTTTGTGTGTCTATTGTCCATGCAATGGCCACTTTATTCTTATTTGTGTGTGGCTGATTGCAACCATTTGGTCACACAATGAGTGTCTTGTTGTGGACTTTGGTCACATAAATTATGCCAAATGTGGCCGTAGGTGTTAAAAAGTGTGACCATATGCTCTTTTACATGAGGTAAACTTGTATTTTGTGTTACTATTATCCATGCAATGCACACTTTATTTTTATTTGTGTGTGGCTGATTGCAACCATTTGGTCACACAACGAGTGTGATGTTTTGGGTTTTGGTCACATAATATTATTCCAAATGTGGCCGTAGGTGTTAAAAAGTATGACCATATGCTCTTTTACGTGAGGTAAACTTATATTTTGTGTTTCTATTATCCATGCAATGCCCACTTTATTTTTATCTGTGTGCGGCTGATCACAACCATTTGGTCACACAACGAGTGTGTTGTTTTGGTTTTTGGTAACATAAAATTATGCCAAATGTGGCCGTAGGTGTTAAATAGTGTGACCATATGCTCTTTTAACTGAGGTAAACTTGTATTTTAAGTGACTATTGTCCATGCAATGGCCACTTTATTTTTATTTGTGTGTGGCTGATTGCAACCATTTGGTCACACAACGAGTGTCTTGTTGTGGGCATTGGTCACATAAATTATGCCAAATGTGGCCGTAATTGTTAAAAACTGTGACCATATGCTCTTTTATGTGAGGTAAACTTGCATTTTGTGTGACTATTATCCATGCAATGCCCACTTTGTTTTTATCTGTGTGTCGCTGATCGCAACCATTTGGTCACACAACGAGTGTGTTCTTTTGGGTTTTGGTATCATAAAATTATGCCAAATGTGGCCGTAGGTGTTAAAAAGTGGGACCATATGCTCTTTAAAGTGAGGTAAACTTGTATTTTAAGTGACTATTGTCCAAGCAATGGCCACTTTATTTTTATTTGTGTGCGGCTGATTGCAACCATTTGGTCACACAACGAGTGTCTTGTTGTGGGCTTTGGTTACATAAATTATGCCAAATGTGGTCGTAGGTGTTAAAAAGTCTGACCTTGTGCTCTCTTAAGTGAGGTAAAATTGTATTTTGTATGACTATTATCCATGCAATGCCCACTTTATTTTTATTTTTGTGTGCCTGATTGCAACCATTTGGTCACACAATGAGTGTCTTGTTGTGGGCTTTGGTCACATAAATTTATGCCAAATGTGGCCGTAGCTGTTAAAAAGCGTGACCATATGCTCTTTTAAGTGAGGTACACTTGCATTTGGTGTGACTATTGTCCATGGAATGGCCACTATATTTTTAAGTGTGTTTGGCTGATTGCAACCATTTGGTCACACAATGAGTGTGTAGTCGTGGGCTTTGGTCACATAAAGTTAAGCCAAATGTGGCCGTAGGTGTTAAAAAGTGTGACCATATGCTCTTTTACGTGAGGTAAACTTGTATTTTGTGTGACTATTATCCATGCAATGCCCACTTTATTTTTATCTGTGTGTCGCTGATCGCAACCATTTGGTCACACAACGATTGTGTTGTTTTGGGTTTTGGTAACATAAAATTATGCCAAATGTGGTCGTAGGTGTTAAAAAGTGTGACCATTTGCTCTTTTAAGTGAGGTAAACTTGTATTTTAAGTGACTATTGTCCATGCAATGGCCACTTTATTTTTATTTGTGTGTGGCTGATTGCAACCATTTGGTCACACAACGAGTCTCTTGTTGTGGGCTTTGGTCACATAAATTCTGCAAAATGTGGTCGGAGTTGTTAAAAAGTGTGACCATATGTCTTTTTAAGTGTGGTAAACTTTTATTTTGTGTGACTATTGTCTATGCAATGGCCACTTTATTTTTATTTGTGTGTGGCTGATTGCAACCATTTGGTCACACAACGAGTGTCTTGTTGTGGGCTTTAGTCACATAAAATTATGCCAAATGTGGTCGTAAGAGTTAAAAATTGTGACCATATGCTCTTTAAAGTGAGGTAAACTTGTATTTTGTGTGACTATTGTCCATTCAAGGGTCACTTTTTTTATGTGTGTGTGGCTAATTGCAACCATTTGGTCACACAACGAGTGTGTTGTTGTGGGTTTTGGTCACATAAAATTATGCCAAATGTGGCCGTAGGTGTTTAAAAGTGTGACCATATGCTCTTTTATGTGAGGTAAACTTGTATATTGTTTGACTATTGTCCATGCAATGGCCACTTTATTTTTATTTGTGTGTGGCTAATTGCCACCATTTGGTCACACAACGAGTGTCTTGTTGTGGGCTTTGGTCACATAAATTATTCCAAATGTGGCCGTAGGTGTTAAAAAGTGTGACCATATGCTCTTTTAAGTTAGGTAAACTTGTATTTTGTGTGACTATTGTCCATGCAATGGCCACTTTGTTTTTATGAGTGTGTGGCTGATTGCAAACATTTGGTCACACAATGAGTGTCTTGTTATGGGCTTTGGTCACATAAGGTTATGCAAAATGTGGTCGTAGGTGTTAAAAAGTGTGACCATGTGCTCTTTTAAGTGAGGTAAAATTGTATTTTGTATGACTATTATCCATGCAATGCCCACTTTATTTTTATTTTTGTGTGGCTGATTGCAACCATTTGGTCACACAATGAGTGTCTTGTTGTGGGCTTTGGTCACATAAAATTATGCCAAATGTGGTCGTAGCGGTTAAAAAGCGTGACCATATGCTCTTTTAAGTGAGGTACACTTGTATTTCGTGTGACTATTGTCCATGCAATGGCGACTATATTTTTAAGTGTGTGTGGCTGATTGCAACCATTTGGTCACACAATGAGTGTGTTTTTGTGGGCTTTGGTCACATAAAATTATGCCAAATGTGGCCGTAGGTGTTCAAAAGTGTGACCATATGCTCTTTTACATGACGTAAACTTGAATTTTGTGTTACTATTATCCATGCAATGCCCAATTTATTTTTATTTGTGTGTGGCTGATTGCGACCATTTGGTTATACGACGAGTGTCTTGTAGTGCGCTTTGGTAACATAAAATTATGCCAAATGTGGCCGTAGGTGTTAAAAAGTGTGACCATTTGCTCTTTTAAGTGAGGTAAACTTGTATTTTAAGTGACTATTGTCCATGCAATAGCCACTTTATTTCTATTTGTGTGTGGCTAATTGCAACCATTTGGTCACCCAACGAGTGTCTTGTTGTGGGCTTTGGTCACATAAATTATGTCAAATGTCGTCGTAGGTGTTAAAAGGTCTGACCATATGCTGTTTAAAGTGAGGTAAACTTGAATTTTGTGTGTCTATTGTCCATGCAATGGCCACTTTATTCTTATTTGTGTGTGGCTGATTGCAACCATTTGGTCACACAATGAGTGTCTTGTTGTGGGCTTTGGTCACATAAATTATGCCAAATGTGGCCGTAGGTGTTAAAAAGTGTGACCATATTGTTGGGAAATAGTTTAAGTATACTCAAGCTGTTAGTTTAGACTTCTCAGACTGTTAGTAGATTTTACATGTAAGTACAAAGTTCATGCTGCTAGTTGAAGAAACTCGAGCTGCCAGTGTTAAAGTTCAAGCTGCTAGAGTAAAACTGCTCAAGCTGCTGTGTTCAAGCTGTCCAACGACTCAAGCTGCTCAACAGTTTCTCAAACAGAAAGTGCTGATTTTCAGGGAAGATATTTACAAGAAGATTTCAGCATATCTACTATCAGAGAAGTCCTAGCTCTTCAAGGAAACACGTCAATAAAGCAATATAAATACATAGAATAGGTTTTCTATTGTATAGGAG
Organism: Centrapalus pauciflorus; assembly: GCA_020465985.1. Lineage (NCBI taxonomy): Eukaryota > Viridiplantae > Streptophyta > Magnoliopsida > Asterales > Asteraceae > Centrapalus > Centrapalus pauciflorus. The sequence continues at coordinate 8,085 of JAANYP010007069.1, read as the reverse complement.
TTTTTTCTGCATTATTTTTGAGTCTGTAATTGCTTTATTGTTTAAGTTTTCATAAGCCTCTAAGGTTGTAAAACCCTAAGAACAGTTTGTGTTCTTCGTCTAATCTAAACAGATTAGAGGTGATTGTAATCATTGAATTAAGCAATATAAACAGTCTTGGTTATTTCTGTGTTTTATGCTATTATTGATTCTGAAAGTTTTTGTCAAAATAATTGAGTGTTATTCCGCAAACTTCTTAATTAAACTTTGATTCAAAGCAAGATTATTGATTTATACTCTGATAAATTCAAATCAGTTAATCTTAGTGGCTCATAGCTTTAGATCCTGTCAAGTGGTATCAAAGTCGAAAACTTTCTTTAAAATTTTAATCTTTTTCAATGGAATTTGAAAGTAGCAGCAGTGGATCTGGGCAAGGACTCAAAGTGCCTATGCTCAAGCCCACTGAGTTTGAGATGTGGAAACTCAGGATTCAACAGCATATTCAATTCATTGATTATGCCATATGGGAAGCTGTTGAATTTCCTCCTGTAGTTGATCCAGAACTTGATGCTGAGGGTAAACCAGTTAAAACTCCTCCAAAAACTGAACTTGAAAGGAAGGCTAGAATGAATGAAGTAAAAGCACTCACATTATTACAAATAGCCATTCCAAATGCTTATCAACATCAGTTCAAAAAGTTTTATACTGCTCACTCTCTTTGGAATGCCTTAGAGAAGAGGTTTGCTGGTAATGCAAGTACCAAAAGAAATCAAAAAGACCTCTTGAAGCAGCAGTATGAAAACTTTTCTGGTGGCAAGAATGAAAACCTCACACAAATCTTTGACAGGTTCAACAAACTGATAAGTGAACTGGAAAGTGCAAAGGTCAACCTGGATCAAGATGAAGTCAACAGGAAGTTTCTCAGATCTCTTGGAGAAGAATGGACAGTCTACGCTGCTCAGTGGAGAACAAAAGACACACTTGATGAAATAGAATTGGATGATCTGTACAACAGTCTAAGAGTGTTTGAGACTGAAATAGATGCTAAAAAGAAATCCTTTTCTTATAATCATAACACTGCTCTTTTGTCCTCTGAAAAATCTAACAACTGTGATTCTTTTTCAGGTGGTGATGGAAGTTCTGCTGAAACACATTATGAAGCATTTGTTGCCAATGATGGATTATTTGCTCTAAATGTTGAAGACTTGGAGCAAATTCATCCTGATGATCTTGAAGAGATGGATTTAAAGTGGCAACATGCAATGCTAACCATGAGAGCCAAGAGATTTCTGAAAAGAACTGGAAGGACCAACTTTCAAGCCAAAACAGATGGCAAACCATCTTTTGATAAATCAAAAGTGGAATGCTACAAATGTCATAAGCTTGGTCACTTTGCCAGAGAATGTAGATCTCAAGGTCAACAGCCATCAAGGACTTCACAGCCAATCCAAACTTCCTCATCAACAGCACTTGTCTCTCAAGAAGACAATGTGTTTGACTGGAGTGATCAGACAGAGGAAGAATTCCAAAATCAAGCACTCATGGCAGAAACATCAACTGTCTCCTCCACTGAACTACCATCTGAGGTAAATTCTAAACTCTGCTCTCAATCATGCAAAAATATGGTTAAAAAGTACAGAGATCATAATGAGAGCATGTGCAAAACTCTGGCTAAGATGGAAGAGAGGAGGTATGAATATATGCAGGCCATAGAAGATCTGGAAAAACAGATCAATGATTATAAGGATAATGAGATTCAAATGGGGTATGATAGAAACTATCATGAGTGGGAGAAAAAGGAATTTAATAAGAAAATAGAATCTCTGAATAAAAAGGTAGAAGAATCTGAACAGAAGGTGTTAGAGGCTAATAAGAAACTAGAATCTGTTAACATAGATCTAGGTAATTTCAAGTTAGCAAATCAGAAGCTAGAACACCTAATGGAAGTTCAATTCAAAGATAGAGTCAAATCACAGGTCAATCCCAAAGAAGGAATAGGATACAAAGCTACTCCACCTCCATATAACAACAAGTACATTTATCCAATGAGTGAAGTAGCTGATAGACTTGTCAAAGAACCACTAGATAAGTCTATGACTAAAGTAGATCCTATCCTTGATAGCAGTCCTGAACCAAAAGTAGATGAGAGTCAACATAGCGACTGTGACACAAAGAGTACACCCATAGAAGCCAAAGTTCCCAGTACGAAAGGAAAAGAGAAGATGAGTGAATGCACTGCTACTCCACAAGTTTCTGTACTTTCTAACTGTAACACTGCATCTTCATCAAAAGGAACTAAAAGAGGTAAATCTGTTTCTATCTGCACATGCCAAAAGCATGGTGTTCAAAAGTTTCCTAAACAACAACAGGTAAGAGGAAACCAGAGAAACAAAAACCAGAAATTGGCTGAAAAATCTGGTGTTCCAATTCAAACTGTCAAAAGATGCTTTCACTGTGGAAGGAAGAATCATTTAGCCAAGGATTGTTTTTACAAACCAGCTGTTGCAAAACAGGCTGTACATCACACAAAATCAAATCCTAAACAGGCAAAACACTCAAAAGTGAAACCTTCCACAGCAGTTCCAAAGAGAACAGTTGATCACAAATTTTCAAAAATTAATAAAAAACAGTCCACACATCAAAAACAAGTTTTGGCAAAGCCTAAATCAAGTTTTAACAAATATGGTGTGTCAAGGACAAATCTGGTGCTCAAACTGCTAATGCAAAAGATCAGACTGTTAAGTCAAAATCTGATGCTGTTAGTGCAAAAACTGAAACTGTTAGCACTACAAACACAGCTCAAGCTGCTGGGCATCAAACTGGAGCTGCTAGTGAATCATCTGAGACTGTCAAAAGAAAAGATGATCAAAATAATTGGATACCTCATATACTCACTAAATACTCTCCAAAGACTTCATCAGTAGATCTCACTAAATACAAGAAGTCAAAAACAGTTTTTAGTTATGTTGATATACAAGGCCAACCCAAAACCAATTTGGTTTGGGTTTACTCCACTACTAACTAAGCTGTTATTTGTGCAGGGCAACCACAGGTCTTCACATAAGACACGATGGCATCTGGACAGTGGATGCTCCAGGCACATGACAGGCAATTCTGAATGCTTGTCAAACTTCAAAGGATTTGATGGAGGTTTTGTTGCATTTGGAGGCAACTCAAAAGGAGGTAAGGTCACAGGTAAAGGTACTGTAAATGCAGGCAACATGATATTCCATGATGTTCTGTATGTTGAACAGCTTAAGTATAATTTATTGAGTGTCTCTCAAATCTGTGATAAACAAAACATTGTTCTATTCACAGATTCTGAGTGCATTGTTCTTTCAAAGGATTTCAAAATTCCTGAAAATCTTGTTTTACTCAGAACACAAAGAAAGGACAATGTTTACTGCTTAGACACAACTCTTTTAACCAAATCAAATACTTTAAGCTGTTTGATATCCAAAGCATCATCAAATGAGTCTGCTCTTTGGCATAGAAGGATGTGTCACATGAACTTCAGATCCATGAATGATTTAGTTAAAAAGAATCTGGTAAGAGGATTACCACAAAAGGAGTTCATTTGTGATGATCATTGTGTAGCATGTCTTAAAGGCAAGCAACACAAAACTTCTCATAAGGCCAAAGAAGTAAATTCAATCTCATCTGTTCTTCAGCTGCTGCATATGGACCTATTTGGTCCAACATCTGTTTTGAGTTTGAATAAAAGGGCATACTGTTTAGTCACTGTTGATGATTTCACAAGATTTACTTGGGTTTACTTTCTTAGGTCCAAAGATGAAACTGCTGAGCTTGTTAAGTCTTTTATCCTTAAGATAGAAAACCAATCCAATTCCAAAGTTAAGGTGATAAGATCAGACAATGGAACTGAATTTAAAAATCAAATTCTAAACAGTTTCTGTGAATCCAAAGGTATTGCTAGACAATATAGTGCACCAAGAACACCACAGCTAAATGGTGTAGCTGAAAGAAAGAATAGAACATTAATTGAGGCTGCTAGAACAATGTTAGCTGATTCCAATCTGCCTATGACTTTCTGGGCAGAAGCTGTTAACACAGCCTGTTATGTTCTAAATAGGGTTCAAGTAGTTCAATCACAAGGGAAAACTCCTTATGAGTTATTCCACAACAAAAGTCCCCTAATAGCTTTTTTCAAGCCTTTTGGATGCCCATGTACTATCCTTCACACTAAAACTCACTTAGGAAAGTTTGAGAGTAAGTCTGAAGAAGGATTTTTTGTAGGATACTCAATTCAAAGCAAAGCCTATAGAGTATACAACCGTGTGTCTAAAACAATTGAAGAAAGTGCCAATGTTGAATTTAATGAAAATACTGCTAATATCAAAGGCACTGGTCCTGATTGGTTGTTTGATTTAGATTCACTAACAAATTCTCTGAGCTTTGCTGAGTTTCCTGCAGAAGCTGATGCATACAGGGTTGAAGCTGCCAACACAAATTCTCATGCTGCCAATACAATATCTCATGCTGGTAGCACAAAGTTTCAGACTGCTGCAGATTCAACAAGTTGGGATGATTTCACCACTCTACCACTTCTGTCATGTGATCCTCCAGGAGTCCTGAGCACTCAACATGAGGCAAATACAGACACTGAAGTGCCATTCCCAAGTCCTGACAGCACAGCTCAACCAGAAAAGGAAACAGCTCCAGTTTCTAGGCTAGCAGTCCCAACAGCTTCTCAAGCTGTTAGCCTAGAAACTCAAGCTGTTCCAGAAACTGAACCATTCACTGGTTCTGATGGAGATGACACAAACCTTGGAACATCCTTCCAAACAGAGAGAGAGCCCACACTACAAGTTCATAAGTATCACCCTCTCAATCAAATACTGGGTGATCCAAGCACTCCTGTTCAAACAAGGAAGATGGTTCACAATGAGACTGCTGCTGCTGAAAGTGTATCAAATGGATGTCAAGTCTGCTGCTGCTGAATGTATGGACTCTGGTGGATCTTCCTAAAGGTAAGAGAGCAATAGGTACCAGATGGGTGTTCAGAAACAAGAAGGATGAGAGAGGGATAGTCATCAAAAACAAAGCAAGACTAGTAGCACAAGGGTACACTCAAGAAGAAGGAATAGACTATGATGATGTTTTTGCTCCAGTAGCAAGAATTGAAGCCATCAGACTATTTCTAGCATATGCAAGCTTCAAAAGCTTTAAAGTGTATCAAATGGATGTCAAGTCTGCTTTCTTGTATGGGACAATTGAAGAAGAAGTGTATGTGTGTCAACCTCCTGGTTTTGAAGACTACAAGTATCCAGACAGGGTGTACAAGCTAGACAAAGCACTCTATGGTCTTCCCCAAGCCCCCAGAGCATGGTATGACACACTGTCCTCATATCTTCTACAGAATGGATTCAAGAGAGGCACTCTGGACAAAACACTTTTCACGAAAACCATCAAAACTGAGATTCTTCTTGTCCAGATCTATGTTGATGACATCATCTTTGGCTCAACTAATGATAAGTTGTGCAAAGATTTTGAGGCCCTAATGCACAAAAAGTTTCAAATGAGTTCAATGGGGGAACTCACATTCTTTCTAGGGCTGCAGGTCAAACAGACGCCTACTGGTCTATTCATAAGTCAATCAAAGTATGTCAAAGACATACTGGAAAAGTTTGGCTATCAAGACACAAAGGTTGCAAGCACTCCAATGGATCCTCATAAACAGCTTCATACAGATAAAGATGGCATAGATGTGGACATTCATCTCTACAGATCCCTTATAGGATCTCTCATGTATCTAACATCTTCTAGACCTGATATAATGTTTGCTGTTTGTGTATGTGCCAGGTTTCAATGTTCACCAAAGGATTCTCACTTGGTTGCTGTTAAGAGAATCTTCAGATACCTCAAAGGCCAACCACATTTAGGTCTATGGTATCCCAAAGACTCTCCTTTTGAACTAACTGCTTATTCTGACAGTGACTATGGTGGCTGCAACATTGACAGAAAATCCACAACTGGTGGATGTCAATACTTAGGAGCAAGACTGGTCTCTTGGCAATGCAAAAAACAAACAACTGTCTCCACATCATCCACTGAAGCAGAATACGTAGCAGCTGCAAGCTGCTGCTCCCAGGTAATGTGGATTCAAAATCAGCTTAGAGACTATGGTATGAATTTCTTATCCACTCCTATTTATATTGACAATTCAAGTACCATAAGCATTGTGCAAAATCCAGTGAAATTCCCAAAAACAAAGCATATAGAAATCAGATTTCACTTCATCAGAGATTGTAATGAAAAGAAGTTAATCCAAGTTACCAAAATTCACACAGATGATCAGCTAGCTGATTTATTTACAAAACCTTTTGATGTAGGAAGGTTCACTTTCCTAATATCAAACATTGGTATGGTAAATATGGATTAATTGATTTCTATTACTATCAACTTAATATGCTAATTTAAGGGGGAGACACTGTGTTAGTGAAAAGTTGCACAATTTTACACTAACAGCATGAGTCTTTTCTCATGCTGCTAGTTCATTTTCTCATGCTGCTGGTTATTTTCACTTGATCTGTCAAAATGTGCAGGGTATTTGGGTAATTTTTCAAATATGTGCGCGGGACCCAACCTTTTCGAAACCTTTAAAGGTCCCAGTTTCGTTCAGTTGTAACTACCAGTTACATATTGCTTCCAAGGCCTTCTTCTTTCTCTCTGAACGATACACACATTCTTTGCAAACCCTAAACCTAAACCGTCGTTTCTTTACCCATGGAGTTCGTAAAAGAACACAACTGCCTTCCATATACCCTGAAACACACTGACCTTCAACCATTCCATGAGATGATGGACTTCCTCAGGCACTCCCATATCCACTATGCTCTCCATATTAACCCCACTATCTACATATCTCATATTGAGCAATTCTGGAATCATGCCTACCTTCAAACCATCAATGGAGTGCCTACCCTGACTTCCAAAATCGATGGCACTACCATCAATATCACCGAGGAATCCATCAGAAATCATCTGCATCTTCAAGATGCCACAGGTATAAAAGACCTATCCCTTCAAGCTTTATATCTTGGTCTTCAAAATATTGGTTATAGGGGGCCTGCTGATTCTTTTACTTTTCTTAAGGCACACTTTTCTCCTAAATGGAAATATCTTGTGCATATTCTTCAGCAGTGTTTAAGCCCCAAAAGAACTGGTTGGTCCGAATTTTCTTCAAACATTGCCACTGCCTTAGTGTGCTTTTCTATTGGCCAACAGTTCAACTTTTCAAACATGATCTTTCAAGGAATGCTAAGGCACCATTCCCTGAAGCATGGGAAATTTTTGATGTATCCTCGATTCTTGGCAAAAATAATTGCACACACCTGCACTACTTCCAACTTACATAAGAGGATACATGTTTCCCATAGGCACTCACTATCTTCACTCAAAAGGCTGCTAAAGCCAAGTGCCAATTTTGTTAGTATAGATGCTCCATTGCCCTCTGCAATGATGAGCATCATCACAAGAAACAGAGGAGAGGGGCCTGAGCAGACACAGCCTAACATCACTGCTTCAACCCCAGGACCCCAACCCACTCCTCATGATACAAACATATCCTCTGATCCTTTTGAACAGCCTACACGCCCACTCAGATATCTATACAAAAGAAAAAGGGGATCAGGAGCTCCTTCCTCCTCTTCCCATCAGCCACAGCCATATATCCCTGTGCAGGAGAATCCTTCTGCACAGAATATCCAAAGGGAACCAATTGAGGACACTCCCAACCTCAATCAGGAGGTGAACATCTCTTCTGAGACTGTTCATATGGGTTCTGTGGCTGGCACCACTGATGTCTCTGCACAAGAGGCACAGGAAAGGGCCAACATCTCTAAGACCACACCCATGGCAACAGCAAGTGTGCAAGCACAAGCTGGAAGTCCCCAGTACCAAGAACAGAGGGGCCCAGAATCCTACTTCTGGTATCAATGTCAGTGATAGACCACAAACACCCCTGGTGTTTTCTGATCTTGAGACTAGTCTGCAACTGATGTTATTAACGGATCCTAAGCTGAAACCTGTTGTCACAATGTTGGAATACCAAATGTCCATCATTGCTGCACAGGGGGCACAAAT